>NMRB01001700.1:28820-46494 GCA_002633025.1 Notospermus geniculatus | reverse complement strand
GTCACGTTGCCGCTTATTCCGTCAATCGTTTGTTTGGGCATTGGCAAACGGGGGGGGGGCAGTGAAATACATTACACCGGCGTTTGGAGAAGTACATGTACATGTAAGCCAAAACATGATTGCTTATTCAGCCGAACGACACCGCAACGACGTCGTTAGCAGCTTTTGAGTCAAGAGACCGTTAAGTTGGCTTCCGGAACCCATCGTTAACCTTCTCTTTATGGTCTCGTTAAGGGTAGGGACACCTAACGCGATTCGTTGACGCATGCGGCAACGCCTTTGTTATTTTCCGCCGCACTGCACACAAACAAAGGTTTTGACGCATGCGTCGCCCTATCGCATGCGAATCGCGTCAGGTGTGTCCCTACCCTTAATGCCATAACGAATGCGTTAACTGGGGTTTTAACGATGGCTTCGGGAACACCACCCCAGGTCCGTAAAAAAACTATCAAATGGACTTCAGCGTTGTCGTATCCGGCAAACGGACTGGAAACGGATCGGATCCGTGTGCCAATGAAGCTTGCTTCAGACTGTTTAAAGCGGGTGATCCACTGTTGCGATTTTGGCTTGAGACGGGGTTGCGTTCCCTTGCGGTTACCTTATATGGCAATCGGAAGTCCTTATAAGGTAATCGCAAGGGAACGCATCCCCGTCTCAAGCCAAAATCGCAACAGTGGATCACCCGTTTTAATCTATCAACTAGCATGGTACCCGTGGCGAGCACATATTCACAGGATGCATGTGGCCAGAGGATGGCATTTTGGTGGGCGTCTGTGTGGGGGAATATGTTTTGAGGGGGCCAACGCCTTGGGCAATAATCTAGGCCTATGGGAAGCAGATGGCAGCAGTTTTATGTGTTGAAGTTCCTGGTAATCACCCTGCATGGTTAAAGAAAATATTGGTGGGCATTGCAGCCTGGTTCCGTCGGCCACCGTTTAGATGGCATTGTATACGCAGCGCCATCTTAACGGTGGACGACGGAAACAGGCCAGTGGGCATTGTAAATCATTGGAAGATTCTTCATGCATTTTATTCGCTGAGGGGTAACAAAATATGATGGCACCCACTTAAGGACCACCCCAATGTCATTTTCGATCAGAAACCTAGGAGGAGTTTGCGGTCGAACTTAATGTGCCACCGTCAATTATAATATAGATTCGCAGTGCACATCAAGTTAAATGCACCGCATGTTTGGCACACAACGACGTCAATAGCAGGTTTAGTCTCTTGGCCAACACACCTTGTTGACTTTGCATGGCACATCAGGTGATATTTTATGAATATTATGACATGATTCGCATGACATATCATATCAGTCCATTTTGTACCTATTGTCATCAATTGTCAATCGATCGTCGTCAATGGTCAGCAAACGTCATCGATCATCATCATCGATCAGTCGTCATCGGTGGTCATCTAATGTCATTGATCATCATTGATTTCATTGATCGATCATCATCTATTGATTGTCATCGACCATCATCGATGGTCATCAATCACCATCGATCGTCATCAGGTTGTCATCCATTGATCGTAATTGATCATCCTCGATCATCATTGATCATCATCGATCGTCATTGATCATCATCGATCATCATGTATCATCATCGATCGATTGGTGTCGATCGTGATCGTTTATCATCAATCGTCATCAATCGATTGTCATCAGTCATCATGGATTGTCATTGATTGATTGTCATTGATCGTCATCGATGGCGTTCGATCACCATTGATCGATTGTCATCAGTTGATCCTCATCGATCAATCCTCATCGATCAATCCTCATCGAACAATCATCTTCTATTGTCTTCAATCGTGATCGATTGTCATCTGTCGTCTTCGATTGTCATTGATCATTTTCGATCATCATCGATCGTCTTCAATAATCTTCAATTGTCTTCAATAATCTTCAATTGTCATCAACCATCGAGCGTCATCAGTCCTCATCAATCGATCATCATTGGTCGTCATCGATCGTCATCGATGGTCACTGGTCATCAACATCGATCACTCGTCGTCAGTCATCATCGATCATCATCGATCGTCATCAACTGATCATCATCGATTGATTGTCATCGATCATCATCAATCGTCATCAATCACTATCGATCGATCATCATCGATTGTCATTGATTGATCATAATTGATCGCCATTGATTGTCATTGATCATCATCGATCGATTGGTATTGATTGTCATTGAACAGTTGTAATCGATTGTCATCAATCATCACGGACCGTCATTCATCCATCATCATTGATCGACTGTCATTGATTGACCATCATTCATCAATCGACATATCCATCAGCATCATTGGCTGATTGTCATTGATCGCCATCGATCGATCATTATCTATTGTCTTTGATCATAATTGATCTGCTTCAGGCATCATCGATAGTCCAACATCATCTTCGATCATCAATCGATCATGATGGATCGCCATAGATTGTCATCGATCATCATCGATTGATCATCATCGATCGATTGCCATTGATCAACTGTCATTGAACATCATCGATTAATTGTTATCTATTTTATTTGATCATCATCGATCGTCTTCAATCAATAGTCCAACATCATCAATCGTCTTTGATCATCAATCGATCATCATTGATTGATCATCATCAATCGATTGTCATCGATCGATCATCATTGTTCTTCATTGGTCGATCGTCTTCTATCGTCTTCGATCATGATTGATTGCCATCTATCGTTTTCGATTGTCATTGATCAGTTTCGATCGTCATCAATCGTCTTCAATCATCATCAATTGTCATTGATTGTCGAGCATCATCGATCATCACCTATTGTCTTTGATTATCAATTAATCATCATCGATCATGATGGATCATCATCAACCATCATCGACTGTAATCGATCATCCATCAATTGATCATCATCGATCGATCATCATCAATCAATCATCATTGATCGTGATCGACCGATTGTCATCGCTCATCACTGATCGATCATCATCGATCAATCGTTGTCGATTATCTCGATCGATCGTTATCGGCACAGCTGCCTCTTTAACACAGTGATAATGAAAGGCTTACGTATCCATACGGTAGGCCTAGATGCGTCACTGCATATGCACACCGTTTTGAAATGAGGCCGACCATCCATCATGTCCATGCCGATATGTGTTGAAGGGCAGCGTACATTTATGCATTATTTGGCACACGTGTGTAGGCCTACCTACCATCACTGACCATCTGCCGTACCCGGCCTGGCACATCACAAATCATGGACATTGGCCTATGCCGATGAAATTGGATGGTCAGATAGGCCTGTCGGTTATTGCAACTTGTATTCCGGTTTGCACAGTTTTCACGGTTATTTTCGAAGATAAATTGGCATACCTTGCGCTCGAACATGTCCAATAGAGTGTCATTCACCAACGAACGTGAACTCGACTGACGGAAACAACAACACAACCTCGCCACCTCTTCCGTGAGGACCGTTAGTGCTCTCCTGTGGCGTTTTCGTCTCATTGTCTTCGGGGAAGCGTCGGAAATGATCGGCAATTTCCGTAGGCCTTCGGCTCGTATGTTTACATTTTTATCGTGGAGAAAAATGCTTTCAAAGTTCACTTTCTCGGCGAAAGTTTACATTGAGAAGGGGAGGTTTTGTATCCAAGACTGTACTTGAAAGATGCGTGAAGGTTTGAAAGTCACATATTCGGTAGTTGTCTTTATTTCCGTGGAAGTTTGTTCTTTTAGTAGTATAGATACTAGATATGTTATGCTTCTAGCGATTCTTCATGTGACGAAATAGATCGTAGAGGTTTAGTTGCAAAGTATTGCGTGCCTGTCCGCGGCCGTCACGGTGGGCTGGTGGTCGCCTTGGTGTCGCTTTTGTAAGTGAAATAATGCTTGCGTAATCCTTTCCTTCAAAAACGTTGTAGGACATACTAGTGCTCATTCAGTCTGCAGATGTGTAACGTTTTATAATGTTCCTGATATCTCAGTGTTTCATGTTATACAGTGTCCTGTGAAACACTGAGATATAAGGTACAATATACACGCTTCCTATAAAACAACCGGAAGTGACGTAAAGGGAGGAGGACATGGGGAGGCTGCCATGACAACCATGCAAACATGGAAAATCACTTTCACACGGCTCACTGATTTGGATGCACTTTCTTGGTAGGCCTAGTTTCTTAGCTCAATGTTCACATTATGGTTGTCAACAAGGAGTGACATGTAATTCAATGACACACTAATTGAGTGTGTTGTTTCATTTCTTTGATGGATACAGAGCGGAATTCGTCGACGTCATGCCATCGTCATGGTCTCTTGGCATGCATTGCACAAGCACTGCAGTGCCAGTGCATCAATGCACATGTAACCAAGGTAACTTATTAGGCCAGCTCGGCTGAGGTTGCCGGTAGGCTAGCGCGTGCTAGGCCTAATGAATGAAGGCCGGGGCGAATTGTAGGCATTAAATGTGCAGGCTAGGCCTAATATGTAGGTTAACTAGGCCTACACTGCTAGGCCTACCGGCGGTAGGTCGTGTATGAAGCCGTAGGCCTACTTTGATGATCATGATCTCAGCAGCAAATCCCCCATTTACGTCACTTCCTGTTGATTCGAAATCTATTAAAAGGGGGCAGCACAATTATAGGAAGGGTGTATAGGACGTTACATCAGGCACGTCCTTGTTTGTTCCCCGTATGTTTTTGTGATTGAACTCGCATGCACTAAAATGCATTGTAGTGCAGCCGACGTAAATTGTGGGGACGAGGTTAACAAACCAGGGACTTCTAGCTGTAAGAATCGGCAACGACCAACTGGCCCTCGTGGCTCAGTGCGTAACTCACACATTCTTTCTCCTTTCAGACAGCAAGTCATGTGGTCGTGGGTTCGAATCCTCCCCAGACCCCAAATGTTTCATTCTATTATATATGTACAGTTATGTGATTAATTAACACTCTTTGTTTATAACTGTCTTTATATATCAGGTCACTGTCTCACATTATAATGGTATAGTGCAGTTAAAAGCCTTTATCACATAATACATTTCTATTGAGGATATTTTACTTTTTTGCATTCCAATAGGCCGTATGCATAAAAATGAAACATTTACTTCCAGCAAAAACAGAAAGTAAAAGCAGTTGCTTGAAGCCAAAAGTAAAAGTAAAAGGAGTTACTTGGTTTTATGTGCATAATCTTTTACTTTTACTTCAAAGCAAATGCTTATACTTGACAAGCATTTGCTTGTTTACCAACGATTCTACAGTTGGAGCAATTGCTCAGTATTATGCATATGAATTCTAGCATTTGCTATAAAGAAACAAGTAAATAGTAACAGTTTTTCTCTCAGCAATTGCTTTTTAGCAAAAGCGTTTGCTGTGGGTTTTATCATGCATACGGACGGAAGTACATAATTGCTTCATTTTTCAAGTAAAAAGCATTTGCTTTTCTTTATGCATATAGACCAACGTATCCGTATGCATATGGTAGTGGTGATGTTCCCTTTGTATTAAAGCGCCACGCTATCCAAAACGGAATTTCGTGACGCTGTCGTCGTAGTGCATCTCATTTACGGTGACCTCGTTAATAGCATTATACACACGGTCGATGTACACCATTTACACACAGAGCTAATTCATGGTGGTGAGGTTGATCATGATCTTGTCAATGCATGCTCGACAAGACTGTTCAAATCTATCGATTTTGAATGATCCAAGTTACCAATAAGGTATTCTGTGTGTTCTTACACACAAACGAATGAGTTGAAGCATGTGTACCTTACCTGATGAAGGGTTATTCACGCAATAACACCACGTTGAACTTGTCAAGTGGTGAAGCTATGGCTGTCATGATATGGTACCAGTCCAGCCTCGGTGTTATCACTGGCTATATACGGCTGGACTGGGGACCAGTCTTATCGAGGTGTGGCAGGGAGAAAGAGTCACCTAACGCATACAGTCGCGCTTTAAGAATATTCTGTAGAAGACGAGGGTATGAGTAGAGTCTGCTCACTCCCGTCCTCATCTATTTTGTTTAGATAATAAACAATATATATGTATGCAAAAACCCAAAGTAAATGCTTTGGCGAAAAAGCAATTTCTATTAGAAAAGCAATTACTATTTACTTGTTCCTTTCTAGCAAATGCTAGAACTCATATGCATAGTGCTGAGCAATTNTTTTGTGAATTTCCATGTTCCGAATTCAAGGGTTAGCAACTTGCATAAATTTGACAGTATTTTAATCGTCGGTTCAACAATTGTCGTTATAGGTTTCAAGCTTAGTTTAGAAAACGAAACACCCTCCACTGAGCCTTCGGTGTACGTCTCCTCGACTCAGTGCGTAGCATGGTACATGCAGTTGTTCGGAAACGTCTCCTCGTGAGAACGACGTGTAGCAGATAGCAGTTGCAGATTTGGTGCGACAACCTAGTGGCGGACCACGTGGTAAAATGTACTGTTGAGTGATGTGTAAGATGGTGGTAAACTTAAAGTTTGGCAGCTCAAGGACGTGGAGTTTTCCTTAAGACTGTTGAAATGATGGAATATTTTTGTGTTTTTAAAAAATAAATATTGTAAATAGACTCCATAGACTTCCGGCGTTGTTTGTCTCCTTTGGAAAGTAGACGACGGGCCACACTGTCAGGTATTCCTTGACACTTAACACCATGGAAATATTCATAACATGATATCTTTGGGTATGTGCCTACTGGAGCCTCTTTGAAATGGGTTACAAATGTTTTTCCATTTCCTTCCGACGTTTTCAAATGACGTCACAACAATGCCGAAACGCAATAATGGACGTAGTTTTCACGTCAGACATCATCCTCAATACTACGACGTCATGACGTCCAAATATTAGGTTGATTGGATCTATAACATCAACGCAACATGCGATACACTAGACGGTTTGTTGTACGAGTAAAACGCAAAACGTCAAAGTGTCGAATATACAGGGTGTCCCAAAAAACACTGACTAATTTTGATTAGACCTCATTTTGTTGTTACTCAAGATTTTTCTTTGATGTTTTGTCCAGATATTCCCCGCAACTAGAAATTTTAACTGTGTAATTTTTTTTCCAGGAATACCCACTAGTTCAGAAATTATCTCAGTAACTTATGATGTATTCAATCCATGCCTCTTTCTACTCTTGTCTATGATATGAAGGCCAAATTTATCCCGTCTAGCCGAAACTGACACCATTTTCAACTTGGTGGTCGATTTCACAGTTGGGTAGGCCTACTAGAAGAAATACCATGCGGAACGCCCTCTCAGTGTGGAGAAACGTACTCTCTGATGTGCCATAGGGTGCATTAGCATAATAGGGCCATACTTTTTTGAGGATGAAGAAGGGAAAACTGTAACTGTCAACCCTGACAGGTACATTCGTATGCTAAGGGAGAAGATTCATCTCTGCCCTCAGGAGAAAGCAAACTGTTGATATGAAAACAGTCATATTCCACAAGATGGGGCACCTCCCATTGTGCCGAACACTGGAATTTCTGGAACGGTACTTTCCTGGGGACAGACTGATATCCCGTTGAACGGACAATCCTTGGCTCCCCTTACTCACCAGACTTGAATCCCCCAGATTACTTCCTTTGGTAATGCCTACAGAATCGAGTGTAGAGTGACAACCTTTACACACTAGAAAGACTTGAACAGCAGAACTTAGGGAGAGAAATTAGGCAAATTTCAGCTGACATGCACCAACAGAGTAACTGACAATTCCAATGTGCATGTTGCAGCTGTTACCAGCAGAGGGGGCATGGTTTAAACACATCAAAAGTTACTAACATAATTTCTGAAATACTGGGTATTTCTGAAAAAAAATTACATGCTTAAAATTTCTAGTTGCGGGGAATATCTGGACAAAACATTAAAGAAAAATCTTGAGTAGCAACAAAATGAGGTCTAATCAAAATTAGTCAGTGTTTTTTGGGACACCCTGTATATGAAACATGACTGTACATGTAAACGCGTGTGCGGGTGTCGCACTCTTGTTCAGCAGGTGAACCAAGATAAATTTGAAGCCATTACCAGTAAGTTCAGCTAAAGTGGGCAGGTAAAGAAATTCAAAATCAAGGTCTATTGGTCAGATGTTAGGCATTAGCAAAGGACCCGCTTTTTTTCTAGAATCTGCAGATTTGTTTTCCACCGGAAAACCAAACGGTGAAATAAGGAATACATAATTTCTCTGAGAGTTGAGAAAATATAGTACATCGTTGAGAAACTTAGTTTTACAGTGACTTACTCTTCACTGGAGTCAACATTTCTATTTGAAATTTTCAATATCCATGTTAAAACAGATTGATAACCATCACATCAAGATCTGAATCCCGCATGATAGCCCCAAAGTCTGGCTGTTGTTTTATGAGCTTCTTCACGGATGAGAAGAACTTCGACTTTCGGAATATGGCCTTGTGCCAGGACAAGCACATGAGGAAGACTAGCGGATGTTAAGTGGCTCGCACACGAGCGTTTTATCCGGCGTTTAGGCCGTGCGTGCGCCTAGGGTCGTTTATGAAACGCCGAAATGAGCGCATGGTAAGCGCAGGGTTGACGCACTGCATGCATCAACTCTGCGTTTGTAAACGCAGACCTCTGGGTGAACGCATTGGTTTTCAACATGTCCAAAACTTTTTCGAAAACGCAGAAGAGTGCGTCTATTGACACAAGCGCTGCGTTTAAGAACGCATGAAAACGCATGAGAACGCACGAGAACGCATGAAAACGCATGAGAACGCATGAAAACGCAGCGTTTGTAAACGCACTGCGCGTTTACAAACGCCCACTTTGCGTTAATTTAGGGCATTCTCTGCGTCAAAGAGAAGAGACGCTACGTACCGGAAGTCGTCAAAACGCAGGGCCTGCGTTTTGAAAACGCAGGACGTGCATTCACACGGCGTCAACTATGCGCTAAATTGTGCGCTTGTCGGCGTTTTCAAAACGCGCTAGTTGACGCCGTACTCGGCGCTCGTGTGAGAGCGGCTTTAATAGAAGCGAAACATCTGAACAGATCATCCCGTTCCCACGTTAATTTCAAGTGATCATTCGTCTGGTTGATAATTTTCAGAAGGCGCCGGTTTTTTTCATGAGTGTAGTTGGCCTCGTGTTAAGATCAATTCATACTATGCGTTTTGCGCTTTGCGCGTGTCCGTTTCCAATGTGAGTGCTTGGTAGAAGAAGTAATTTTATTGTTGCTACCACACATAAACATAGGTATGACAGGCGCAAAAGGAGAAGTGTGAATCTAGCCTTATTAGGTAAGTCTCAAAGTTCTCCTCTCCGAGGCTCAGCACAAGGTTCCATAGTCATGATAGTAGTGGATAACGACAAAAATAGACTGAGGACAAGGAATGATCCTTCCCATCTGCCATATCAGAGCTCTCTATAAGTACATGTAATACGTTCAGTTAGTTAAACGGGGTTAATTTGTACAAAATAGAAATAGCTGTAGCGTCAATAGTTGCGTATTTTGAATGCGAACCATGACTCAACAAATTCAACGTGAGTATTTTTTCTTACTTTTCTTTGAACATCAAATAGTGCCTTCTACATTGGACACATTTTCCCAGTTCCATTTCATCGACGCTGAATCTTCACTAGACATTGGGCCGTATGCATAAAAATGAAGCATTTACTTCTAGCAAAAGCGAAAAGTAAAAGCAGTTGCTTGAAGCCAAAAGTGAAGGTAAAATCAATTACTTGGTTTCATATGCATAATCTTTTACTTCTACTTCAAAGCAAATGCTTATACTTGACAAGCATTTGCTTGTTTACCAAAGGTTCTACAGTTGGAGCGATTGCTCAGTATTATGCATATGAATTCTAGCATTTGCTAGAAAGGAACAAGTAAATAGTAATTGTTTTTTTCTTATAGCAATTGCTTTTTAGCAAAAGCATTTGCTTTAGGTTTTATGCATACAGATGAAAATAATTGCTTCAATTTTCGAGTAAAAAGCATTTGCTTCTTTTTATGCATATGGACCATTGGTCCATATTCTTAAAAAACAAAGGCTTTTTACTTGAAAATTGAAGCAGTTACTTCCATCCTTATATGCATAAAACCCAAAGTAAATGCTTTTGCTAAAAAGCAGTTGCTAATAGAAAAAGTAATTACTATTTACTTGTTCCTTTCTAGCAAATTGCAAGAATTCATATGCATAATACTGAGCAATTGCTCCAATTACTGCAGAACCTTTGGTAAACAAGCAAATGCTTGTCAAGTATAAGTATTTGTTTTGAAGTAGAAGTAAAAGATTATGCATATGAAACCAAGCAATTGCTTTTACCTTTATTTTGGCTTCAAGCAATTGCTTTTACTTTTTGCTTTTGCCCGAAGTAAATTCTTTATTTTTATGCATACGCCCCATGCCTCTTGCAACAACCTAATCGGGGACAAATTGCTTCTGACATTACTCAAGTTGGGTCAAAGGAAATTTCCGTGTGAATACATGTTCATAATACATCTGATTACACCAGGGATAGATAAAATGCTTGTTTGATGCTTCCGAGGCTCATTATATGGTTTTACATTGTCGACAAAGATAAAAACTGACAACACTGAATGACCCTCCCATGTGCCATATCAGAGATCTCAAGAAATAACAGGCCTAGTATGATGAAAATGCGCAATATAGAAATCGCTGTCATTATACTTTCAATAAGTTGGATAATTGGAATGCGGGAATGAGTGGACGAAGACGACGTGAGTATTTTTTTTCCTAATTTTTGTTTCAACACCTGTTAAAAACATCTGTAAATTTACAGCAGTATCTGTACATTTACAGCAGAATTTTCACTGCATGGTTGCTGTAAAATTCATTTTACTGCAAACTGCTGTTTTTTACTGGAAATTAACAGCAAGATTACAGTTTCTCAGTTTTAAAGACAGCATTTTTGGCAGAATTTATACCATTTTGCTGTCAAAATACAGTAAATGGGTGCTGTCAAAATACAGAAAAGTGCTGTGTTACTCTGCTACCAGCATTTGCTGTAAAAATTCTGCTGTTAAATTTTTTTACAGCAAATGCTGTAATGTAAACATTAAATATATTTTGCTTGTTGTTTTTAACCAAACAGCCAGATTGTCCGTGATCTTTGATGGACGAGATAAGGCTCTGAGGTAAGAATAAGGTTTTGTTGCACTGCTGGAGTACATGTAATATCGGGTGATACACTCAGATGTCCGAATCAGGTATGAGTGATCGTTACACTGACTGTGACCTCCCCGAATGTCAAAGGCTCTTGACATTGCCCTTATTACCCGCACATGACTGGTAGGCTGATTCAGATAACGTATCTCAGCCAGCAAGATGTCCCGTTAGCACCCTGGGTGGGGTGAGACAATTGGGGTAAAAAACACAGCCAGAATCTCACGCCTACACTGAAAACCCTTGCACAAGGAAGCTGCCTAATATAAAGGCATCTCATCCCCAGAATGTCTGTCAGGTGAGGCATCCCCAAAGCTACGTTTAGCTGACAGGCAGAATGCGGATTGCGGAACGCGGAAGCGGAAAATGCAATGCATTTTAGCATACAACATATCGTTTCCACCGGGGATTCCGCGTCCCTATATCATGTATCGGGTGTCCCAAAAAAGTGAACCGCTTTTTGACAAGTATTTTCTCAGCGATAGATTAACCGAATTCATTGGAAATTTTCACTGAGTAACCTCAGGGTATCATCAACAAGTCTGCGAAATATCTAAGAGAGCCGTGGCAAATATGCGAGTATTGTCAAATTCAAAACAGCATGTCAAAAAATCCAATATCAGAGCTGTGCAATGTGACCTTCATCATGTTCGTGAAGGTGTTGACATGCTGTTTTGAATTTAACAATACTCGTATAATTTGCGACCGATCTCCTAGATATTTCGCAGACTTGTTGATGATCCCCTAAGGTTAGCCTACTCAGTGAAAATTTCCAATGAATTTGGTTTATCTATCTCAGAAAATACTTGTCAAAAAGCGGTTCACTTTTTTTGGGACACCCGATATATCGCATTCCGGATGTCTGGTAAACGCAGCTTTAGGCAATGTCTATTGGGCATTTTTTCGTTGTTTAATTTTGTAATTCTTAACTACAGTATATGAAATTTTGATAATTATGTTGAACAAAAACATCCTGGTTCCTACTTATGTACCTGTATGTCTGTTTTAGGCCAAGAGGACACGCGACGTTTGTTGAATCATACAAATTTGGGAAGGTCCTTTCTTTTAACGACGACACGGCCAAGGCAAGCATTCCCTGTAAAGGACTTTTCAAACTGCAGAAATTCAGTTTGTTATTTTATGGAAGAATTATTGAAAACATTGGGAGAATTAATTTCTATTTCCAATATATATCGCGAGAGGGCGCTTTGATTGTCGCTCAAAGGGAGACAATTATGGCGATTTTGATAGCACGTTATCCACATCAGGTCGATCGTGAGATCAGGCAAATCAAAGATGATGGATGGCATTTTTATGTTCTAACATTCAGTAAGAACCCAGACACAATATTTTATGTAGACGGCATTAAACAGAATTTCTCTCGTCAAGAAACCAGAAAAGTGCCTGTCGTATACAACAGTGACCTGATGAGCGATGTAATTGAGTTAGCAACGCATTTGCAATACCCAGGCAGAGGACTCATCGGAAAGATGGCCAAGTTCGAGGTTTATCCAGTCATTTTATCTGCCGCTGAGGTTCAGGAGATGCTCCAAATTGGTATGATATAGAAGCTCATTGTACATGTTGTAGAATCCTTTACGTGAATCGCATTAGTCGACGCCCGTCGCATGTTCAAAATAAGACCAATAAGTCTATGGCCTGGGAACATTCTTTATGGCCGTACGGCGTAGGTTAATGGGATGTACCACATTTGATTTCCGTGTGGCGCAGCGCTATCGCGACATACACATACAGTCGTCCTCAAATTTATTCATACCCCATGAAAAAGTATGGAAAAAATATTTAGAAAATACCTATCAGTTGCACTTGCACGTCTTGGGTAATTCTAAGGACAGCTAATATCTGGTTCGATATTAAATCATGCTTTTAATTCAGAGTAGCCTACCGGTATAGCAAATAGGCACACACTCTGAATGGAACGTGTTGATGCATATCAATTCGTCACTAATTACACTCTATTCCAGTTTCGTGTGGCGCGAGGTTTATCGTTTATCAACGATAGCTCCGCAACGGCTGGGCCGAATTTGACATACCATACATCAATCGATTTGTCTTTTTTGGCGCTACAGCCATCATCTCTGTCATTTTCCCGCAAAACGTGACAGAAAAAAAGTTCCTTCACAAATCACAGTTTGTGTTGACGGCCGAAATGGCGGCCATTTGGAAATGATGCAATGCGTCGCGCACGTGTAAACTGCACTGAACAACATGGCGAAATGAAATCGGTTTTGAGAAGTGGGTCCGTTATGTCGGCCTTACGCGAAAAATGAAGATAGCAGAAAGATACCGGCAAGAAAGACAAGTCGATTGACGAGGCCCTATGTTTCGTCAAATTTGACCCAGCCGTTTTACCGTTGATAAACCTCGCGCCACTGGGAAATGGAATGAACTATAATCACTTTGTGAATTTAGCGACGAATTTTTGTGTCAACATCTGTCTGTCTTTGAGGTGTTCGTAATAGAGAGAGGATCCACGGTATTTTGGAATTGCTGTATTCTATCAGGCACCATTCCGTCCGTGGTTCCTCTAATTGACGAATGCTGGTCTTCCCGCTTTTCATCTTCATGCAGAGGATTCAAGTTTAAGATACAAACTGCTCAATTTTTCGAACCTCCTCTCATTGCCACGCCCCATGGGCCTTACACTTAATTGTTCAATGGTATAGGCCTCTAACCGAAGTCCCTCCCCCCCCCCACACACACACTTCTGAAGTCAGCAGCCACAAATGCTGATTATCACCATCTTGCAATGTTCATTGAGACTGGTTCCCGTCTTTGCCGCTCCGCTATTCAAAGACAGGCACGGGGTACCAGTGTTATGACGTCACGAGCTATATTTGTTCGGGGAAAACTCTTTCCGTTATCCAAGATGGCGCTGTGGTATTTCGTGGTAAGTGAGCAATTTGGTGGAAGGCCGAAGCAGTTTGAGAGCCTCAGAAGTGGATTACATCGTATTTCGCATAATTTTCATGGCTGTATTGATTTGCACACACACCAGGCACAAATTCTGAGTACTTTCTAGGTGTTGAGCAGGCCTTGTGGACTAGGGGACCTCTCGCAAAACCCTGTTCGTTGGCCATCTCCTGATAGTAGGCTGACTCCTATGCACAGATACATGCTGCTCAGTGTTATCGGTGTGCATCTCATAGCCACGATCTGTCAAATGGCACAGCTCTCAGTAGGAACACGTGGATCTGATATAATTTTAGTTACAAACATATTCATCAATTTAATAGATACTCAGTTTGGTGATGGAAAATGAACCTAACTTCGTCATTTTGATGAAGAAAAGTTTTTCAGCGTTGTTGCGGAGGTAGTTTTTACAAACCCCAAGAAAAAAATTATCGAATTGAAAAAAAAATTGCAAATGTAAATATTTTTCATCAATGAGCTCTATGGGCCACCGTAGATACCCATACCGGTACTCAGTTTGGTGATGGAAAACGAACCTAACTTCGTCATTTTGATGAAGAAAAGTCTTTCAGCGTTGTTGCGGAGGTAGTAGGCCATTCTGTTAATAGTGAGCTTAAGAAACCATACGTTAACGCTAACGCTAACGTTATTGACATCATTTTGGCGTGTTCCAGCTAGAGTTGACTGTTACCGGTAGATAGGGGAAAGTCCCCTGATTGAGCTGATCATCAAATATATCTCGTTTACGTGCTGCTCCTGATACACACTTGAAATACCTCCTTTACGTCACGCCGAAACTTCCTCCCACCCCCAAGAAAATATATATAAAAATTGACGGCGTAATTTATCAGCCACAGTTCATTGCATATCCAAAATTCTAACCAATAACGTGTCGACCAGTAAGGATGCGACAAATCATAAACATTGAAGTTGTCATGGACACGTTTGGGACTCGAACACATGATGTACATGAATGACGTCATTAGAAGCATTGTTGTCAAATTTGGTTCCTTTACTTGTTTCTTATTCGACAACTCTAGTTTTTTTCTTTCCTTTGAAGCTTTCCTGATGCTGAATATTATGACAACGTTACTGACAATAATGATGGAGAAGGGCGCACTACATCCCATTATCAACACGTATATGTTATAAAGTGACTCGGTCCACCTCGCTGGGGGATAATCAGCGACAGCTACACCGGATTCCTCATCGGGCATGTTGTATATGATGTAGACCTGCGTATGAAATATCAATTCGAAGATGCAGGTTGCTCCTACGGTCTTGACGGCCCGTGAAGTGGTGCAGAACGTTGCTGCCTTCATTGGAAATGTCACGGCAACTGCTCTGTCGATGCTCATTTGAGCAAGAGTCATCCCAGAAGTAATTGCAAATGCATTTGCCAAGTGCCACACTGATCTAGAATGAAAATAAGGAATATTAGATGTGAAGAAACGGCTATAATTGGTTAAAGGAGCACGGTATGCGATTTCTTTTTACCAGTATTTTGACGGTAGACATAGAGTGAGCCACCAAGCGGCAACAATACGAAATACAAAAACATTACAAAATGTACATTGTATGCAGTTCATCGGGGCCATTCGCCGAAAAGATAGTCAGTCCCTGGGGTCGGAGAGTGTCGCGAACGCGATGGTGGCGCCGGCTGTCCAAAAAGTGCACCCAGCTCCTTTAAATGGCGAATTTCCCAAATTTGGCTGTTGTCCACAGAGTCATGGGTACGCGTAGCATGCGCAGAGCATCCAATAGAAAACCTTGGTGATAAACAAGTCGCCATTTTGAAATCATGTTACCTAAAGATGTTATGTCTGTATGTGATTAGTAGCACCGCCAGACGGCGCTACCAACGGCGTATGGCGCTGCTCCATGAGCTGTACACCGAAGGTATGCTATAAATAAATTCTATTTGGCGTTAATAAATGTATGTAGCCTATTCATCGTTTCCATGACGTAGGCCCGGGCCTGCATCGTTCTGTGACGTTGCGCGTTTTGCCCACCAGCTTTGCATCATCAGCAATGCATTTTGCCCACCAGCTTCGCGTCATTTCGGCGACGTCAGCAATGGCGGACACTGTCGGAGTTACGTCGTGGAAACGCAAAAACCTCAACACCTGAATTTACACAGCCAGGATAGGATTGAAAATGTCACGAATCGAGGTTGCATGGGGAGTTAACATTACCGGTATTTATACTTTTTCAGTATGGCATATTAAAAAGTCTCGATTCGCATTTTCGAACTCGAAATGTGATATGATGAACACACTCATTACATCCTAGACAGCTCTGATGACCATTATGTTTTGGTATAGAACGCTAGACAAGACAAGTTTGATCGCAAAAATGTCTATGTCGGCCAGGCCGATAGTCATAGTGTTGTGCATATGGTCCAGGCCGGCTGAACCATTTTGGTTCCAGAAGCCACCAGTAGAGCGTACTACTGTGCACGGGGCGGATTGCATGCGGTCATATGACCGGAGCGATATCAATGGTTTCCGATCGTGATGACAGTAACCAATCTACCACAAGCCATGTTCCAGTTGAAGTTATGAAGTTGCTACTCTAGAGCTGGTACACTGTGACCTTGACCTCTGACCTTGAGAAGTTTTGCGTAACTGGAACAGGCATCCTTGACTAAACCTAGGAGATGGTTAATGCAGGCTACTAATCAGTTACTCCTGAAATTCTGAGCAGATTTGCATTTTGGAACTGTGTGACCTTGACCTTGACCTCTGACCTTAAAGGTCATTGCGTAACACTGGGCGAAAAAAGCCCTGTCCGGATCAGTGTGACACCCCAATCCGCGCCCGTGTCTACACCCCAATACGCATCTGAGTGATACCTCTTTAAGTGTAAGATGCCCGTAAAATTTGAAGGGAAAATTTCGACATCTTCTATGATTTTTTGCCGGGGTTTTCCTTTTTACCTGGTGGGGTCTTCCATTTTTACCTCTGTCTGAAACTTTATATGATCAGTTGAGGAAGAACATACAGAATGAATTGCCCAAAAAACGTAGGGTGAGGCTACGAAATAATGTCCTAGAGATCTTAAGAGTGTCCTGGTTGCACTTGCTAAGGGAATATGACTAATTCTTGTACATGTAGATTGATGGAAATGCTGTACATTTTCCACGTGCATATTTCCGTTACGCCTTGATAAGTGTAAGATGCCCGTAAAATTTGAAGGGAAAATTTCGACATCTTCTATGATTTTTTGCCGGGGTCTTCCTTTTTTACCTGGTGGGGTCTTCCTTTTTTACCTCTGTCTGAAACTTTATATGATCAGTTGAGGAAGAACATGCAGAACGAGTATAAGGGAAATGAGATGGTTCAGATTGAGGAGAGGAGTGACGAGTGAAGAGAGGAGACGAGTGAGGAGTGAAGAGTGAAGAGTGAGGAGAGGAGTGAAGAGTGAAGAGAGGAGAAGAGTGAAGAGTGAACTCCTCAGTAGATTTACAATGTTAGGTATAAAATGCTAAAAATAGGGGCAGTCACAAATTCACAAATTCACAGATATACGCAATCATACATAAACAGAATCACAGATTCACAGAATTCTGGAACCATCTCATTTCCCTTATACTTGCATTAAAGAGTAAAG
>NMRB01001700.1:0-28096 GCA_002633025.1 Notospermus geniculatus | reverse complement strand
ATCATCTGCATACCGGCCATAGTAATGCATCCATGAAGACCTCACTAACCAGTGCAGTGCAGATCGCCCGGTGTAACGTTTTTCACTGTGGCCTGTGTGCCAGTGTGACATACATGTAGACTGACGGAATAAGCGGCGACTTGACAATGAGCGACAGAGAAACAGCGAGTCGGTTTCCCATAGGCCTACGTTCCAAACTACGAGGATCCCGATTTATTTAGGCCTAGCTGAAAAAGTTCATTATATCGGCCAAATTTGAACGTAAGTGCCGATGAACCCGCTTCATCGCAAGAAATCTCGGTTCTCGCGGCATTTCTCGAAGGCTATGCTACTGGAATAGAAATGACAATGGTTGATGTGTATGCTGCCAGGTTGTCCTCGCAGTCAGATAACATCGGAAATCCACTTAATAAGTTAAGAGATCGACACCTAGACATCAGTCCGGTCGGTGTCTATGGTGCCAGGTTGTCCTCGCCTCGGATAACATCGCAAATCCACTTCAGTTCAGGGATCGAGACACCTAGACATCGGGAAAATGTTGACCCCGGTCGATGTCTATGCTGCCAAGCTGTCCTCGCAGACATATAACATGGAAAATCCACTTTAGTTCAGTTCGGCGATGGAGACACCCAGACATCAGGAGAATGCCGACAGGTTGGTGTCTACGCTGTCAAGGTGTCGTCTGTACACTTGTGACCGAATCACAAACCGACATACCGCGCAACGACTTCCTGTTGGGATTACTTTTTACTGTCCCGGGTATTCTGCAGTCAAGCCCATGATGAATGCATTGCTATTATGTACAGAGATGTAGGCCCAGCCTACTGCCTGTATACACTATATAGGCCTACAGCATTTGTGAAATGTCACCGTACATGATGTATGTGCATGTGCATGCAATGCTTGTGAGTTTTGTCCTACCAGTGCCTACCTAGCCTCAATCATGCCAGTCCTACGGTAATTATTATGTCGTCATGGACATGATGATAATTGATACATGTATATGAGCCTAATACGCCTTCACCCTTTGTTTTTCTTAACTTTCAGGTACTGTTCCCTTACAAAGGAAGTTGAAGCCCAATGCCGTTCCCCACATCTTTGCATGGAATACACCAGTACCAACTCCGAGCAGTGTATCCAGAAATGAGAGGGCTGAAAAGAGGTTACAAGTGAAGGAGGAAGTTGAGGTGCAGCGTCTGAATGCCCTGAAGTCTGTGGCTGCTAATGTGACACTTGTAGGCCTACCTTGTAAGTGTGGTCATTACAAGCTACCAAAACCCACCTTATAGTCAAAGTCCCTTCAGTTGAATTTTTTAAAGGCATAGGGGCCTATAAGTGAATTTGGAGCTCTTAATATTTGTGTCATTTGAATTTTTTTTCTGAACTGTATGCATTTCTCTTCATGTTTTCAGTGGAATCAGATACAATCTGCGCAATGGAGAAAGGAACCCAGACAATGTACCAGTGTCTCAATCCGGCGTTGAGGACAACCACTGTGGAAACCCAGACATCACTGCCCTGGTTCTGTGTGGAAAAATTCTGTGAGGATGACGAGGCAATTCATTTTTATACAGGACTGGACAATTACGGGAAATTTTGTTTGCTATTGTCGATTTTGGGCCCAGCTGCAAACGAACTGAATTATTACAATGGAAGTAAGCCATCCCTGTCTGTTGAGAACCAGCTGTTTTTGACTCTCATGAAACTGAGGCAACACAAAACTGATTTTGAACTTAGTAGATTTTTTGAAATTTCTGAGAAAGTTGTACACAGTGTTTATGTCACTTGGATAAACTTTATGTCTTGTGAACTCTCAGAACTCGAAATATGGCCCTCCAGGGAACTTGTCAATTTTTACATGCCCAAGGATTTTCAAGCTAAATTCCCCAAGACGCGTGTGATCTTGGATGGTGTAGAAACTCCAGTTCAAAAGCCCAAGCAACCCATCGCACAACAAGCCACGTTTTCCAGTTACAAGAACAGGAACACTTCCAAAGCTGTAGTTGGCGCTACACCTGGTGGCTTAGTGTCTTATGTTTCTGATTCATACGGTGGTGCAACAAGTGATAGGCAGATTGTAGAAAGAGGGTCTATTCCACATTGATTCATACGGTGGTGCAACAAGTGATAGGCAGATTGTAGAAAGAGGGTGTATTCCACAGAAATGTGATCCAGGCGACAGCGTAATGGCGGACAATGGTTTCAATGTTCAGGACTTGTTCGTCACATCAAATGTTCATGTCAACATTCCAACGTTCTTTCGCAAGACCAATCGTTTGTCCAATTCTGTTGTTATTGAGGACCGGAAGATTGCGAGTAAAAGAGTCCATATCGAGAGGATCATAGGCCTGGCGAAGACTTACAAAAGTCTCACTCAGCCGCTTAACAACACGGAGTCATCCTTGGCTACAAAGATAACTCAACTCTGTTTCTTCTTGTGCAATTTCCCCTCCAACATCGTCAGTAATGATGCTTAAAACTGTACTTGACCATCCCCATGTGAAATCCAAATGTACTGTACGTACTACTTGTGCAGTAATACTCTGTCTGTGGAATTCACTTTATCATTGGCAAATTTTGTGGCATGCATTTTCCTGAAATGTGTGAGGTGTGTGATGAATATCGCTAACCTCAACATTTATGTACTTCTCACTGTTGGGCAGATTCAGTGGCATGCATTTTCCTGAAATGTGTGTGATGAATATCACTAACCTCAACATTCAGTGGCATGCATTTTCTTGAAATGTGCGTGATGAATATCAATAACCTCAACATTTATGTACTTCTCATTACTGGGCAGATTCTGTGGCATGCATTTTATGTGCCAGGTGTGTGATGAATATCGCTAACCTCGACATTTACGTACTTCTCACTGTTGGGCATATTCAGTGACATCCAATTTATGTGCCAAGTGTGGGACGACTATCGCTAACATCAACATTTACGTACTTCTCACTGTTGGGCAGATTCATTGTGTGATGGCAAAAAGCACGAAAGCTGTGACATCTGAGACTTGCCTGTAACATGGTGAGTGACATTCTGTGACAAACCTTGCATGCCTGAAATTCTGTGACATTTTGGGAATTCTGTGACGAAATGTGACATGAGGGCAATGCAGCATTGATCTTTATGTCTTGTAAACTTTCAGAACTTGATGCTTACATGCCGAAGTATTTTCAGGCGGAATTCCCCAAGACGCGTGTGATCTAGATGGTGTCATATGTTTCCGAAATGTGATGTATCACTAACCTCAACATTTATGTACTTCTCACTGTTGGGCGGATTCAGTGGCATGCATTTTCCTGAGATGTGTGTGATGAATATCACTAACCTGAACATTTATGTACTTCTCACTGTTGGGCAGATTCAGTGTGTGATGGCAAAAAGCACCAAAGCTGTAACATCTGAGACTTGCCTGTGACATGGTGAGTGACATTCTGTGACAAACCTTGCATGCCTGAAATTCTGTAACATTTTGGCAATTCTGTGACGAAATGTGACATGAGGGCAACGCAGCATTGATCTTTATGTCTTGTAAACTGTCAGAACTTGATGCTTACATGCCGAAGTATTTTCAGGCTGAATTCCCCAAGACGCGTGTGATCTTAGATGGTGTCATATGTTTCCGAAATGTGATGTAGGTGAGACCGTGGCGGACAATAAATGGCGGACAAGGGTTTCAATGTGCAGTGCTTGATTGTCACATCAATTTCTGCTCCAACATCATCAGTAACGAAACTGTAATTAACCGCATGAAGTTGAAATGTATGTAATGCATGTACATATTTAATAATATGGCAATGGCGTGAATGGAGAAATAAATAACAAACTGTACTATAATGGTAAATCTTGTTTTTGCTTCTGAAACACACTTCAGTAGAACATCCCCCCTAACGGACACCTCTGCCAGGAGGACACCTCTCTATTAAGGACACCAAAGTTCAGTCCCAAATTGACCATTTCTGTTCATTTTGACCTCTGTAATCAGGACACTTCTCTTAAGGACAGCATTTGTCAGCCCCGAAGGTGTCCTTAATGGAGAGGTTTCACTGTATTTGCGGTCAAGCTCAAGGTCTCAGAATTCACCAGACATGCTTCAGGAACCAGGACATGGAAAAGTCAGAAATGCCTATGGTGCATGCCAACAGAATATGTATTCCCATCAAGTGAAATTTGAATGGTTTGTAAGAGGCCTACGTGTTGCACCAAATATGAATGATTTTAAATGGCAGTGTAAATGTTGAGATGCCAAACCAATCAAACCACACCAGTTTCAACAATGGAAATGAAATATACATAACAAGTAACTTTCAAAACAAAAAAGGTACTTTATTGGTATACAAAAGCAGCAGCAGTACCATTTTAACAATAAACTTTTCCTTACTGACTAGAGGCTGATACATGTAATGAAATGGCCAGGGCCATTGTGCTCACACGCCATAAGAAAAGCTCACCTCACAGAGGTAAGCAAATAAGAATTATATACATTTACAGTCTCTCAATCCAAACCATGAGAACAGGGTTTTCCTGAGTACTCAAAATGGGTCATATGAATAAAGACAAGCTGCAAATGCTTTTTATTAATATTTGTAAAATATTGTCTTGTGCATTTGTATTGCAAGATTCAAGTAAAAGCATTTACTAGTATTTATTCATACGACCCAATTTCACAGTGCACAACAGGGTTTTCCTGAGTACTCAAATCAATACATGTATCACAGTGGACAATATCACATAACAATGAGAAACAGGGGTTTCCTGAGCACACAATATCACAGAACCATGAGAAACATGGTTTTTCTGAGCACTCAATATCACAATGGACAATAAACAGAACCATGAGAAACATGGTTTTCCTGTGTACTCAATATCACAGTAAGAAAATTGTCACCCCGAGAAAACATTGTTGATCGAGGCCGCTTCGGCCGAGGTCAACAATGTTTTTCGAGGGGTGACATTTCGGTCTGTCCCCCGACATGTAAGGCCATCATTTTTTTATACCTTGGTCCTCGGGCGAGCCGCTCGGAAAATGCCAAGAAAAAAAATAAAAATAAATATTTATTTTCGGCCTGTCCTCGGGCCCTCCGCTCTGCAAAATTCACCAAATAGAAAAAAAATAAAATTTTATTTTTATATTTTTTCCGCCCGCCGCCTTGAAATTGACCCATGGGTTTTTTTATTTTTTCCTACCGCCGCTCTCGTATGACCCCAATTTCTGAAATAAATTTCGTGATGCCTGTGTTCAAATTCTTTGAAAACACTGCGAAATCGGCCTTAAATGTTCTTCAGTGATATCTTTTTAAAGCTTTAATATCAGTTTGTATGATACATTTATCAGGATAATTCTGTCTGTTTAAAGCTGCAATTCATAATTTATTTTTTCCCCGCCCTCCTCTCTGTCAGGTCTGTCCAAAAAGCCCGAGGACCAAGGTATAAAAAAATGATGGCCTAAAGGGCACCATTTTCTATATTGTCACTACTGCATTATAAACGGTAAAATATGACCGAAATTGATCATAATCTGGGCCTACATGTACATGCTAAGTCAGCCGAAGAGAGAAGCGCAGAGCGCATTTCGCGCCATTGCTACCAACAGATGCAATGACCGGTCGGCGGTCGTCTACACGGGCACCAGTATACTGCATACGCATCACGTGCGCCACGTGATGCGTATCACGTGCGCCACGTGATGCGTATCGGCCAATCAAATTCAAGGATTTTACCTTGAGGTACGATATTGGACAATATCACAGAACCGTGAGAAGCAAGGTTTTCCTGTGTACTCAATATCACAGTGGACAATATCACAGAACCATGAGAAACATGATATTGGTTTTTCTGAGCACTCAATATCACAGCAGTGGACAATACACAGAACCCATGAGAAACAGGGTTTTCATGAGCACACAATATCACAGTGGACAATATCACAGAACCATGAGAAACAGGGTTTTTGGAGCACTCAATATCACAGTGGACAATACACAGAACGAGAACCCATGAGAAACAGAGTTTCCCTGAGCACTCAATATCACAGTGGACAATACACAAAACCCATGAGAAACAGGGTTTTCCTGAGCACACAATATCACAGTGGATAATATCACAGAACCAAAAATATATAACACCATATGGTGTTATATATTTTTGACAGAACCCATGAGAAACAGGGTTTTCCTACTCAATATAACAGGGGACAACTGTTGTACCATAAAAGAATCAAACATAAAGGTTTAACTGCTAACAATGAACTTTCTGAGGGATACATTGTACACTTCATCGGTGTTGGCACCATATACACTACTCAAAATGAAATGGTCCATGGACCATGTGCTCACCCATTTGAACATAATAGCGTAATGACAGAGAGAGGTGTATGTCAGTTATGAGCAATCTGGGTGAAGTCATTCCCAAGTTGTAGAACTTCAATGATTTTGGGGTTGTGGCACCTGGCGGCCATATTGGATGTCCGATCGGGCCAAAACGTCACATGCATATAAAGGTCATCTAGGGGTATATATCTTTATGAACCAAGTTTCAGATCAATAGCTCAAGCGGTTACGAAACGTCCCCTGCTAACGGACGACAACGACGACGGACGCTGACTGACGACAAAAGCTCACGGGTGAGCTAAAAAGTTAGCGACCACTTGTTATTTTGTGCACAACTTATTTTCATTTGACAGTTTTTACAGCTGAAAATGGTATCAACACTGACTGTCATGCATGGATGACCTCCGACACACTGTTATGAATTACAGATGTGGTAAGTTTCAGTTGGTGCATAACGTGTTATGATTATGAAGCAATGCCTGACCTGAAACAGAATTACAATGTATGAGTCATGAAAAAAGTGGTCCTAAACTTTTTTTGAGTAGTAGGCCCTATATATCTCACTGCCTGATTTTTTGGCTTACATAATAGACACGAGCTTCAATTTTGGGGGTAGTGAAGAGGTGCATTAACCTGTCAACTTGATCTGTTGATGCACTGAATTCTATTTCTGAGGATAACAGAACCAGATGTATTTTCAGCACAATTACCGTTCCATGTGCAAATGTACGGTAAACTTTATATGTACACAGATGACCCTGCGCTCTTATCGTTCGTGGTGTTCACATGAATTTAGACGGAGTTCAGCAAAATTTGCAGTAAACACGCCAAAGGGTCTTTCCTATTATGGAAGAGTCAGAATGCAAATATGTTGACGTTTAAAGGGATACTGTCGACATTTATAAAATGCTAAATTTGAAAGTTGAACCTTTATATTTGATTCCTTTATGATTTTACATTACACTAACATCAGAGGACATAAGCACTTTCTGAATTCAATAGTGCGGTTTCAACAGTGACCCGTACAATTCACACAGAAACAGTATTTCTTGTAATCTCTGTAATAATGTCGATCAATTACAGCTTGTTTGAAGTGGTTGTCAAAGAAATTGACAAGTTTGACTCTCATTTCTTCAATAAACCTGTCATCCATGTTGATCTCAATAACTTTCATGTCCCTTTGGGAAAAAACAATGAAGTGACATGTGCTTGCCCCAGTACACATGAGCTGTCCTTGAACCTGATAGAAATAGGAATGACTTTTTTTCAAAGTAAGTTCACCTTCCTCTTTAATCAGATAATCTACAGTTTGCTCATCAATTTTTTGGTCTCTAGCAGAATATGGGCATTTAACTTCAATCAAGGTCATGCCTGAATGCTTGTCAATTATGCCATCAGGAGAGGCTGCAAGGAATGGAGCAGTTGGATCAATGAAAAGACCACGCTTTCTAATGCTAACATCAGCAGAGGC
This sequence comes from Notospermus geniculatus, assembly GCA_002633025.1. Lineage (NCBI taxonomy): Eukaryota > Metazoa > Nemertea > Pilidiophora > Heteronemertea > Lineidae > Notospermus > Notospermus geniculatus. Next base: position 20,293 of record NMRB01001700.1, on the reverse strand, counting down.
CGCATACTTTTCTATTGCTACCTGTTCATACTTTTTCCCATATGTAGTTGGTGCAGAAGCGAAATCTTTGTTTAAAACCATTGTCCTGGCCATTTTGTCCATATCAGCCCTCGTGGCTCTGCAAATCTTCCCAAAATTTGATGAAGTAATACGCATTTCGTGTTCATACTTCCACCTCTTGGAATTCCTTTGGTCTCTTGTCAGTGATTCGAGTTCTTGAATCTCACTTGCTTGCATGGATGTTATCTACATGTACAGTAAACCAAAGAAGAAATACAAAAATTGACACACAAAGTGATAAACATCACGAAGTCAACTTCCAGAAACTTGCGAATTTTCAACCCCGCCTCAGGCACTTTTCAGATGGAGAGACCAGAAAAGACTTATGGTCTCTCCAATTGAAAAGTGCCTGAGGAAGACCCTGGCTGGGCTCAAAAATTCTCAACTTTCTGGTAGTTGACTTCTTGCAGTAAACAATGTAAATGAACAATTAGTATTACTTGCCTATTTTTATTAAAGAAGATTAAATATTATCGGAATCGGAACCCAGTCAGATTCTGGTGGGTAGCATTTATGAAATCTGAAGGGTGTGTGTCATCTTCACATAGGGTTGTTAAAAAATGTCAAAGGGATACCATCATGAAAACTTACCTTTCGTTTCTTCAAGAATGTATCTGTATCATACGCTTCACAGTAGTCATGGTCAAGAGTAAGTGCAACTGGATTTGCTGCTGGGAACAGCTGCATGATGGGCATAGGGGCCATTGGCCTGACAGACTGAAATTAAACCACAGATTATAACTATGGGGTATAATGGCCTATTCTTTATCATTGTTGCTTTCTCATTGTCCTTTTGAGATAATTAAATATAAACTGGTCAGTTTTTTTAAAGAATTTTACCTGTTGGTTCAAGATCAGGTTTTTAACTCTGTCAAGTTTTCCTTTCAAACCTCGAAGGTGAGTAGGTCTTGGATCATAATCGATGTTATCCATGTCTCGCAACTTCCTGAGGGTACTAAACTGCATTGGACTACACACGTATGGCTTGGACTTGTGAAATGTTTGTAAAGTCTGGAATACAAGAGTGTTTGTTAAAAATATCAAACCTTCAAAGCCTCAAAATAACTGATCCCAATGAAAAACACATGTGTACCAACCTGAGTGCATGTCTGTTCTGTGATGATCACACCATCATTCTTTTTAAACTGCATCAGTCCATAAAGGATGGACACCACATGCTTGCAGTGTGCTGTTGGACCTTGACCAACAGCACATTCACACTGCGACTCCACAATAACTCCTGTAGATTGCAGTGCAATGTCAGCTCGGTATGATACACTCTTGCGCATCTCGGCCCAAACAGATGCAGTGATGTATGAATTGTCGCCATCTTGGAAAAACCTGATGTAACGAATATATCTGAAATGAACAGCAATGACAATATTGAAAAACCTGATATAACGAATACCGGTATATCTGAAATGAAACAGCAATGACAATATTAAAACAGCCTAAGTTATTTTCCTTCTGATCTGATTTCGGCCAAACTGAAAATCAAAATTTTCATACCTTTCCTCATACAGGTCTTTGCATTTTTCCTCAAATTTCTTCTGAAAAAGGCTGAGGTAGCACAGGATCCTCTCCAGAGTTACTTCAGGTACTTCATTCAACATCCCTTTGTGAAGATCCTTGAAGAGTGTGTAATCAGGCACACACATCTGGTACTCCGGCTGAGTGGCACTTTCACAGTCGTCAGCATTCCTTTGATAGAATTCAAGCCTAAAAAATACCAGACCATATTTTAGACTCAGTATAACACAAGACAAGACAGTGCTCATATCTGAGCAGTCAACATGACCACATTGAGATTGACATTGTAAAGCAAGCATGCTAGGCCTATCGATGCATAGCGTACATGTCATGATATAGGCCTAGGCCCTACAATGGAATTGGAACAAATAATTATAGGCCTAGGCCTATTAGCTAGGGACTGACTAATTTGTACAGCTTGTTAGGCCTGCCTATAGTACAGCCGCAAAAAAAATGTTTGTTTAAAACTTGGAGGAATTATACTGTATACAGTACCGTAGGCTATATTTTTTTTTAATTCCTCAAAGTTTAAAACAAATTAGGCATAACCTAGCCTAACCTACATGCAAAACAGGCCTAGCCTAGTGCCAGACCCAGAGCAGAACTGTGTTCTTTTTTGAACGTGCAATGCACATGTGCAGTGCACTCACCACTGTGCGTGCGATACACACTAGCGCTAGCCTACACCATGACCATGCACTGATGCACACGACGCTGTAGGCCGGTGCAGCCGGGCACGGCCGAGCGTCTCTCGCGAGTAGGCCAACAGGCCTACAACAAAAGTAGCCTTACCTCTCTATAAGCTCTTTTTTGCGACCGGAAATCTTGGCCCCATACTTCTTCAGTTCTCCCTTCACATCTTTAAGAGAAAGCTGGCTGCTCATTTTAGGTCATTTCTGTTAAATTCTTAAAATCGGAACGTGAGCCGACGAGGGAAATTACTGACTTTCCTGAAGGAAATACGCGAGCACCTCTAGCGGTGAAACTGAGTTGACTATCAGCGCCATCTGGGCCGTTAGTTCGCCGGTTCCTCATTAAAATAATTGAAAATTAAAGATACGATATGAAAGCTCTCGATGAGAGGAACACACTGCTATAAAAAGTTTCAGTGAAAACCTGCAAATAAAAAAGTAGCGAAAAACATGACTTTTCAAAGTTCCTTCTGTCAAAGGTGGATTTCACCGGATTTTCTTAACCATCATATCATCAGACAGCCAGGAAAATTTGCTAGGCCCAGCCTCCTACATTGCATTGGTTTGGAGGTATTCAAGAAAAACTGCCCCTTCCCCTTTGCAGAAAATAAATGTTATGAAACGTAACGCTGCTCAGTCCGCGCAATTCAATTTCGTTGATAGGACAAAGGAAGCATTTTTGACGAATCTTTCCAGCGTGCAGACTGACCGCTGAGCACGCGTTATTTTCNAGCGGCTGGGTGATCGAGACCGTAATCATACATTCTCCGACACTGGGGCGAAAGGCTTAACTACAGTATTGGAGCATGGTGCCGGTGGCGCCAGCTGTCGACAGAAAGATGCAATACAGTGGTCCTTTAAGTCTAAGAAAAAACTTAAGTCTGAAATGAAGTCATCTGATTTGCTGAAACCTGGTCACATGATGACTTAAGTCAAACTTTAGACTTAAGATTCTTTGTGAAACTGGGCCCAGGTGTGCATTGGAATTAATGGAACTCCACCGCACAGAAGCGGAATTGGTTTTGGTTTGTTTTGAAGTTTGAACAAAAGAATCTCGCCATCTGTCCTGGCAGGCACAAGTTTTTTAATTTGTTCTCACCAACTCTTCCATAGCAACCGACTGGTAACATTATCTGGATATCCGTGGCAACCACTTCCTTTCCTTGGCCTGGTATTGTATAATCTTTGGCACTGAAACAGTAATTGAGCAAAACAAGTCCAGACAAAGAATTTTTGTAGACCAATCGAATATGGAGAAGTTACATGAAATTGTCTGAACATTTGGCAAATTTTCGGGCCTGGCTGATAGGCTTAGCTAGGCCTAAGGCCAATGAAATTACATTTTATAGGCCTAGTTTCTCATCAGCTAGGCCTATTTTTCAGAATTTGATGAGAGCGATTGAGGGTTATCATTATTTTTATTTTGATGGAAAATTTCAACCCCTTTCACAAAAAAATATGGGACCTACCTAGGCCTGATGGTTCTTGGGTGCATGCCGTACGGCATAGGCCTAGGTATAATAGGACCCCGGGTATAGGACCCATGACAATGTAATGTGTGTCCCAAATTAGACTGGTCCCCTGTCGTAGTTCTCGCTTCACTACTACGACAGGCATTTTGAACGCCACCTCGGCATGTGATTGGTCAGCCAAACGTCATCAACGGTCGCGCCATGAGTCATATCTATTTTTAGAGACTCCCCGTAACGTTGAAAGTCTTTATTGCTCATTTGCATACGTGTGTCAGAAAACAGGCAATCATGGCGGACGCGGCCTGTCGTAGTAGTGGAGGAACGGAGCGATACGACAGGGGACCAGTCTATCCCAAATAGGCCTAAATGGGCTTGCTCATTGGGTTCGTTCCACTTCTTCCTTTTCACCAAGTCTTTGTTTTATACCAACCCACTTCGTATAGCCTAGGCCTAGTGTCATCCATCACGTAGAATTACCTCCAAGTTAATCCGGTTCAATCAGGGCCTTCGAGGAGACAATTCCACAGTATGTCTAGTGTGAAGTGGAATATACTATGTATACTATTGAATTAGTGCATTCACAGACGTGTACTAGGCTACAACTACAATATAAACTGATCAGTTTCTGGCCTGGATTTTTATACCAACCTGTACAAATCAAACCCAACAGCATGTTCAGAGCCCCTTGTTGGGGTAGTTGCAAACTCAGACAACTTGTGAAACACTAGGGCATTGTCATCATATTCATTGTGTCCATTTGATGACCCATTCGGTGCTTCTGATGGCATTATTTTGGCTTTTTTAGCGGCTGGTTCGCACAATAAACTCGTGTTGGCTTCCTCAGTCATTTTCTTACTTTCCCGCCAAATCATTCGCACATGGCTTGAGGCCCGAAAGGGATTGGAACTGAGACGACGTAAACAGTTGGCAAGAACTACTGACATCTCCACTTTATCACATCCTCTGAAAAAAAAGAACAATTTCATGTAACATCCTATCATAACATCAAAGTTTTTTTTCATTTTATGGGCGATCGCTTGCGAGGCAATGTTACTATTTCTCCGACTCGGAGATGAGATTTGTCATTTTCCTGCGAGGTCTCTCATCCTGGGGATTCCCCGTACAAGAGAAATACGCAAGGAGAAAACATCGGCGATGCCTTTGGTGGTGATAACCGGTTTGCCTTGCAGTGGAAAAACAACGCGTGCTGAACAGCTTAAAAAGTATTTGTTGGAAAATACGGAAAGGACAGTTCATATCGTGAACGATGAGAGTGTTGGAGGCAATAGAAACGACGTCTATTCAGGTAAAAATAACGAAAAAATTGCGACGATTTTTAGGTCAACCAGACACAGATTTTTGCACGCGCATGCGTCCCGTATTTTCTGCACCACCTGCGTTCAGAAACATACCGCAAACTCTTTAATATGAATAGGCCTATTCAAGTCATTGATATATACCTCAATCTTTCATGTCTTTTTGATTCAGAATCCCGCAAGGAGAAAGATATGCGAGGCGGGTTAAAATCAGCAGTTCAGAGGTAGGATCGCGTCGTCTGATAGTGATATGTTCTGCTGAATTTCTCTCTCGTCCATCTATTTATCATAAAATATTTAATTATGCCTCTCGTGGGACATATTATTTTTTTATCGTGAGCCATTTTCTCCTTTTCAGAAAAATATCAAAGGAAGATGTTGCTATTCTTGATTCTTTGAATTATATAAAAGGTAACAGTTCACCTTCAACGTACAAAAATGACACTGGCGGCCCTATGAGTCAGCAGCCCGGCTAGCTCAGTCGGTAGAGCATGGGACTCTTAATCCCAGGGTCGTGGGTTCGAGCCCCACGTTGGGCGCACATTTTTTTTTCTTTTTTCTTTGATATGTTATAACACCTGAGTACGTTTTTCTAACCTGCTCCCATATTGGGGGGGGGGGGCTTCACAAAGTAATTTTAGCCAGATTTGCGTACTTGTTCAGCGAACCGGCCTTGACTTGAGGAGTAGCCTACACTCCTTTCGCAGTGTCTCCTCACTCGTACCTATCGTTCATAGCCACTGCTTACAATAGCCAGATCCCCGCCGATTTACCGCATGGTGGCAGCACTAGTCAGCGGCCAAATAGCGCGGGAAACAGCGCCGGCGTTGCTCCCAGCTTCGGCCTGTTTAACAAGATCAATCACTACAAACAGAATAATCCCGTATAGAGCGCCGTTATCCACTTCTTTAGCGATGTTTCAAAACAAAAAAGACACGAGCTAAACACTGAAAAGTGCAAAGTGACACTGCATACTGGACACGGCGGGGGGCAGCCATTGCTGTTGTTGTAGACTAGTCGTGCTACGTCATAATGCAACTGTCCCATATAAAATGCTTTCCGACGAGTGACCAGTCTGCCGTGGTTGTCAAGGACGCTGACAGTGAACCAATCAGAAAATGTTTCATGTATTTCGTTAGTTACGCAAACGCCCTCTAGTGGTAAATCGGCGGGAATCGGGCTATTGTAAGCAGTGGCTATGAACGATAGGTATGAGTGAGAAGACACTGCGAAAGGAGTGTAGGAGTAGCCTAGCCACTTCGCATTTTTTACTAGATTGGCGCCACGGTGACTTTTAAAAAAAACTGTTGCGTTTCCTTCTAACTAGGCAATGGGACAGATTTTTCAGCAAAACTTCTTATCAACGTTGAGTGTGACTCATTATTTTCTCTGTTGAAAAACAGTTCCTGTTTTTCTGCCCAGCCCCTGCAAGAGGGACCGCTTTTTCTGACGCGAATTCCCGTCCATTTCCAGGCTTCAGATACGAGCTCTTTTGCGTCACAAAATCCGCTCAGACTCCACAATGTGTCATTTTCTGTGATGTCAATGTTGATTTGGCGAGTGAGTGGAATAAGGCCAGGCCTGAAGGATATGACGAAAATGTGTAAGTTTCTCTTTAAAGCGAATCGAAAGCGGATTTTGTTTACATTTGGATAGTGTTTGTAAACAGAAAATTCAGCCAATCAGAATGCACGAAAATTTCTTTTGTTGACATTCTGGAGAAGTTTGTTTACATTTTTCCCGAAAATTCGTCCCCTTTCAAACTCTATTTCTAAATCAAATTTTTTCGCTTTTGATTCGCTTTAAACTTTAAATTAAAGGGAGACTCCACTCATTGTAAACTTTTGAATTTTTATCAATCCATGTAGACTATTGCCATGAGTTATGATGTCACTAGTGTCAGATAGGCTGACGACCTTTGTAGCGAATGTGCTAATACTGTGACTGCCTAGGCCTATTGGTTGTACCTTCATAAATATGCATTTTGAGCACTCATGACATCATCAGTGCTGTGCAATAGTCCCCTTGGGATCCAATTAAAATACTTAAAATGATAGTGAGTTTGCAGATTTAAAAAAACGACATGTTGCACATATATAAAGTGAATTTGAATGTATTAACGATATTTCAAAAATTCAAAATTTTACACAATGAGTGGAGTATCCCTTTAAATTCGCTTCCTTTTGGAACAAAATATAGTGGAGGCCATACTCTCTAAATTCTGAGGAGTGAAATTGCGGCAGGGACCACTCCACCCACTCACTTTTGACCACTCCAGAAATTCACTCAAAAAGACCTCTCTCAACCAGTGGCACAGATGGGCCTAATCATCATTCTGAACACTAGATGGCGCAAACTGTCATCAACCAATCAGCGACCAAGTATTTCACGCAACTAGGGGAAAACATGAAACGTTTTCTAATATTGGCTGATCGGTCAATGGGTCATATGAATAAAGACTAGTAAATGCTTTTACTTGAATTTTGCATACAAATGCACTAGGCAATGCTGTACAAATCTGAAGTGAAAGCATTTGCTTGTCTTTACTGCTGTAAAACGGGAAATTTTTGCGGATGGTTTTTTTCGCGGACCCTCAGTATTTCTGCCCCAGAATAATATTTTGCGCCTTTATAATTTGCGGACAGCACGGCACCGCAAAAACCGCAAAATTAAAATGCATTGCAACAAATTCACAGCCATAGACGTGATTTCCCGGCATTTCAGCCACCATCATCCTCTATGGGAAGCAGTTTCATTTATAAATACAAGCAGTTTCAAGAGCCCCTATGTTCCATGTGCTCTTGTTTTGACTGGAGACTGACCACGTGGCTTTGTTGTGTCTGGTGTGGGACCACAAGTATTCGCCGCTAATGATACACTCAATAATTCAGTGGTCTCGGCCTCCGCTCGAAGCTGTCACCCTCAACCACTGAAACATTTGGTGCCAAAGTCCGTTTCTGAACACTAGATGTCACTACCAGTTGTTGACGAAAGTGCGGGATCAACCAGCCAATGACCGATCACCTTTCAAACAACCTAATAAGAAAATGTTTCATGTTTTCCCCTAGTTGCGTGAAATACTGGTCGCTGATTAGTTGATGACATTTTGCGCCATCTAGTGTTCAGAAACTTGATTTGGCTCCATCTGTGCCAGTGGTTGAGAGCGTATAACTAGTATTAAGCTCGAGGCCACTGGGGACGAGTGTACGCTAATGACGGCCGGCTCATCTTCAACGCAAGATCGGATTAGGAGAGATCAGAACACTATTCCGAATGCGGAGTTTACCGTACTGAGTTGCAAGTTTCAGCGCGCTTTATTGGCAAGTAGTGCATTAGGCCTATGCAAAATTGTGTCTTATTTTTGCGGTCGTGCCGACAATGTTGAATTGAAAAAAAATTTACGCGTATTAAATTTGCGGGTGTGATAGAAGCGTAAAGACCGCAAAATTAAAACGTCCGCAAAAATTTCCCGTTTTACAGCGGTATTCATTTGACCCAATGGCTGGTTGATCGAGCGCGTTCGTCAACAACTGGTAGTGACATCTACATGTATTGTTAAGAAACGGACTTTGGCACGAAGTATCAATGGAGGGTGACAGCTTCGATGCGGAGTCAACTCCGATACCACTGAATTATTGAGTGTACGGACGTCGTTGAGTGATGTCGGATGAAGACGGACGGACGACGTCCATCTCCGAACCGCAGATGAACGTCCTTGGACTATACTCTTGTCCCTTCCAGTTTCAAAGAATTGGTGATGCGATATGAGCCTCCAGATTCAAGGAACCGCTGGGACTCTCCACTGTTCACCATCCAGACAGACGACGAGTTACCATGCCAACAGATCTCTGATGCGCTGTTCCAACGGAAGGCACCACCCCCAAACCAGTCAACTCAATCGGTAATGCATCTTCGATAATGGAAGGCCGATCTGCTCACCACTACGTTGCATCGCACATCACCCTTCGAGAAATAGACAGGTCTGCGGCGTATCTTGGCACGATGCCAACTTCACCGGTCGACCAATCATATTGCACTTTATATCGGGTCTTCGGCTACAACTATTTCTACCACGATTCAAATTTTACAACACCGGTTCTGATTGGCCTCCTCTTCGTGAGAGGCAGCGGACCGGTCTATTTCTCGAAGGGTGATGTGCGATGTAACGCAGTGGTGAGCAGATCGGCCTTCGATTATCGAAGATCGATGTCGGTATGTAGAGTAAGACCGGTTCTGTACGCCCAGAAGAACATACCGCATTCGGAACACCTCGGGTCTTTCCGTCACACTTCGGGAAAGCCCCTCGGATGTCATACAGTCATGCGCGGAGTGATTCTGGACGTGATCGCGTCCAAAATTGTTAGGCTGCCGCATCACTCACGACAAGTAGCAACCTCCGCGAACAAATATAACACCGGCAAACCCTGGCTGTCTGAAGGCGTGTTTATCGCTCAAATATCAATAAATTGGTATATATTTGATACGCTGTATGGAAAAATCGGAAGTGACATGCCAGTAATGTGGTTATTTACACATTTTGGTGATCATGCCGGGCAAGTGGGAAAGTAGCTCTCGCCACTAACGTATCTAATATACGTTGTAATGAAATCCCTCAAATAGTTACTCGCTAGAATTCACGTAAAACGCATGGACAGCATTGAATCAGTACACTATTGACATGATTGAGGACTAAAGTACACAAAATGATCATATAATGCGCGATTTTTGTCATTTCAGTACTATATATTAGCGAACTATTTCTTAGCGGAAGACCATTCCGCCAGTCTGCGTAATCGGCGCGCCGCATCACATATCCTTCCATTTCAATATGGCCGCTTTTTTATGACATTAGAGATTGAAATCTGGCAAAGTTTCAAGCTCTAAGTTGAGAATGGAACATACCGGTATTAAACAAGACCGAACTGACGTGGCACACAATCTCACCCCGGACTCCTTTCTCTATTTTAGCAACCGCTGTCCTCCACAGATTTCCTGTACGAGTTGGACAAGTTAACTCAGGAGACGGTCACGGTAAGTTATGGCATTACCATTTACACGACGTGTATTTCATAAGCCTGCCGCACACGTGAGCTATCTGCTGAGCAAAAAGTTATTTGAGACCGTTTGCTCAGCAGATAGCTCACCGAAAAATACGCGCACACGGGAGTTTTCTGCCTCGCGAGGCAAAAAACTCAACAAAATTACGCGCACACGCGAGCTATCTGCTGAGCAAACGGTCTCGAATAACTTTTTGCTCAGCAGATAGCTCCCGTGTGCGGCAGGCTATACGGTGGCCTATCGAATCAAGGCACCGAAATCCGTGTTCTACCGGTAAAGCCTGTCGGACACTGGAGCTATCTGCTGAGCAAAAAGTCGAGACCGTTTCCTCAGCAGATAGTGCGCGTAATTTCGGTGAGTTTTTTGCCTCGCGATGCAGAAAGCTCCCGTGTGCGCGTGTTTTTCGGTGAGCTATCTGCTGAGCAAATGGTCTCGAATGACTTGTTGCTCAGCAGATAGCTCCAGTGTGCGGCAGGCTTAAGGGCTCGCTCCTTCGTCACCGCACTACGCATGTATCGTCTGTATAGTCTTTGGATTGTCCAAGTACAGACATTTGGATGACGGCGTCCCAAACTCGCTAGCCCAGTGGTACGGCGTTCCGCGTTTTCGGTTTGCTCCACTTGTACCACTGGCTTCAAACGCCCTCATCACTTCTGCTCGGAATGAGCAGAATGAATAAAAACTGATCTACACTACAGCTAGTTTTCCACCCTAATAAAATCATAATCGTACTGTCAAGTTTGGAAGTGTACCAAAACACCAAACACACCATGATTTTTAAACATTTGTTCATTATTTTGTGTTGCACTTTTTTGCGGCGAATTACACGTATGGCTGTGCTTCGGTTCAGTTGTTCCGGCAGAAATAGTTTCTATTTTAGAAGCAACCAATTCGATGGAAATTCAAACATGATTTTGGGAGTGTAAACATAACCACGTGCAACAAGTAGACTGGTCCCCTGTCGTACCGCTCCGTTCCTCCACCTCTACGACAGGCCGCGTCCGCCATGTTTGCCTGTTTTCTGACACACGTATGCAAATGAGCAATAAAGACTCTTAACGCTCTAAAAATAGATGATGACTCATGGCGCGACCGTTGATGACGTTTGGCTGACCAATCACATGCCGAGTTGGCGTTCAAAATGCCTGTCGTAGTAGTGAAGCGAGAACTACGACAGGGAACCAGTCTAGTGCAACAAGGAGGCAGGCATCTTAAATGACGTCATTCCTACGCGAAAAGAAGTACGGGGCACTGACGTTTGAAGGCAGAGTCAGTAAGGTGAAACCGTCTGACCTCTGCGTTGGAGCGTGCACGGCATCCGTGCACACCGACCGTCGACTGATAATGAGTTTATTTGGTGATTATTTCATTGTGTCCACACCAGGCTGCGTGAGACTGCTTTTGCACAGACCTGTGTAGCCGTGGAACGCATCACATCGGCCAGATTTGGCCGACGTGTGCGTCCGCGACCTCATCACAGCGTAGGAATCTTGGCCGAAAAATAACTCCCAAGTTATTGGCTTGACATTCTTTGTTTAATGCAAAAATATTTGCAGATTTTTTGTGAATAATTGTAGCAAGTATAAAGTCTCATAATAAGCGAGGTTTATAGGTAGCCTACTTTGATCCTAGAAACTACAGGGATCGAGGGGTCACATGATCAGCCGAGAAAGTAGATCGCTCTCAATCACCCGACGCCATCTTGATTACCCACAATCCTGTGAGCACGGCGTAAAGGCCTGAACACACTGACGCGATTTGCTTAGCGATCTGACGCGACGTGAAGTAGCGGCGATAATCGCCGAGAATGGTTCCTATTGATTTTCTTACAGGTGTTCACACTAGAGCGATGCTACAAAATTAGAGCGATTTCTCGTGCTTGGCCGTGCGCGCGACAAAAATCAGATTGCAAAAATAGCAATTGAAGCGTTTAATCGCTGCGTGTTATTAGGTGATTTTGATTCAGGTACCATCATTTCGCCAGAGATTACACGCCTCAGTGGGAACACGTTACCAAATTCGGCGCGCGGCGTCTTGTCGAAGTGGAATATCGCGGCGATTTTTGCAAAGCGATCAGTGTGTTCAGGCCTTAACAGATTGGTGCGAGGTAGGAGCGCCTTCTGTTGTAACAATGGTGATTAACCCTCCTCCACCGTCCACGTGCCTGTCGCCCAAAGGTGTTTGCTGACTTCTGAACGCCCAAGCATGCCAAATCTCTTTGATTAATAAACTCCTACCATACAAGAACTCCGACTTGTTCTCTTTTCATCCACAGACCATACTGACGGCACAGAAAACCAGTCTACCAGGAGATCAGGTCACGGTACCGGGCACCAGTGAGAAGGTTCACCTCCTCCGACCTTTGACCTTAGGAGAGCTCCAGCGAATCAGAAGACAGTTTATTACCTACACCAAGATGCATCCCGTGGATGTGCCGAAAATCAGCACACTTTTTGTACAATACATTAACCAAACGATCAAATAAATTATTTAAATCGCTATAATATAAAATTAGGCCCCTAAATGTATCATTGAAGTATACATGTACAGCCCATTTTGTTTCTTCTTTTCTGTCGACATTCTGTAAATTCGTTGATTGTTTAATGAGGCTGGAAGGGTAAATGTCGTCCTGGGTATATACAAAGATTACCCAGGATCTCAATCTTCAGTAAAACAATACCCTGGGTGTAGTTTCGGTAGCCGAACATCACCCAGCATCGTGGTACGACACCTGGATTCAAGGTTGTCACGCCCGTGGTCACGTGACAGCCTGAAGAATGTCAAGAACAGCTACACTCAACAAGTACCGCGGCGCGAGACCGCGAGATTTCACGGGATTTCTAAATAGGACTCGTTCCTAGGCACTGATTGCGGATGCTGGGTGATGTTCGGCTACCGAAACTACACCCAGGGTATTGTTTTAGTGAAGATTGATATCCTGGGTAATCCCAGGACGACATTTACCCTTTCAGCTTTAATGAGTGCCAGAGGCCTCGTGCTGAAGAGGCCTAGTACAATTCGCCGGAGAGCAGTGCTTTTTTCGTCAGTCGTCCGCATTCTATTGGACTCCCCCTACTCTAGATATCGTGAAACTTCGTGGTCCCCCTACCATCTAGACATGCATGATAACTCTAAGGGGTCTTTAGGAGTGGGAAGGTCCAGTATATACCGGTGGTGTACAGAAATACCCTCGTAGTAAATAATGTCTTTTCCTATGTACAGGTTTATGAAGGCGTCTGGGTTCTTTTCATCACGTGGCCTATTCTTCCGTTCTTTCTATTGATAACTGTCAAATGTTCTCACAGTGGAGTCGTCGTTGTTTCGGCGTCAATTGGGGAAAATGCCTGGTTATCAATGGCCAGGTCGCCATTTTGTTCTGGTTTCTGCCCATCAACATCTGGGCTTTCACTAATTCCACTCTCCGAGCTGATTTTTCTGAGCTCCCGCCTGGAGAGATGCTCCACGACGCCTGCGCCGATGGCGTCTCCCATGACGTTAATGGTGGTGCGGAATCGGTCTCTGAAAATGGTGAACAACACCAATTAATCATTGGACATAAGTAGGCTGAACTTTGACCCATGATTTGCATATGATAATGAGGCAGCGACCTCATTATCATAAAAAGGGGAATTTTTGATCGAACTAAGACATAAGATTTCTCTGTTGAAGTGGTTCTGCGCGAGCAGTATGCTTAAAATTTAGGAGCCAACAGCGGGTATATCGTGTCTATTCATCCAGTCAGAACTGTCGTCCGGTGTACTCGAAGTTCATGAGTATTTATCGTCCAATGGGATGGCAGGACTCGGCCAAACAATATCATGAATACTTACAACAACCAATCAACGGCGAGTATTTTTGTGACGTCTTCAGTTGGAAGACCAACAGCTGTTAGCACTATGAGCATTGTGACGAGGCCAGCCTGGGGGACACCAGCGGCACCTATCGACGCCACTGTGGCTGTTATACTGGAAAAAGAACAATACATGTACGGTATTATGCGATCACAGGAAAATTTGTATTCTAGGATGTGATTGGCTGTCCCTGTAATCACGTGACATTCATCCACTGCCGTAACTGGACGAAATGGGGACCCTAGCTCACTGAACTATTGAAAGGAAACTGACATCCTGGTCCTGATCAATTTTCCACACAAAAGGCGTCCATTGTATAGGACCTGGTTTCGGTGTGCTGCCCTCTATCGTTGCTAGGATCCCCATTGCATGGCCATGCAGTTATTTGGCTGTGGTCGTGTGTGCTTGAGCCCTTTTCTGCAAGGAAGCAGATATTATATTTTTGTTGCCGTCGTCGGTTCCGAACCTACCTAATGGTGATAATCTTCCCAACATCCAGTGGAACATTATTCAGCTGTGCTATAAATACTGCCGCCACTGCCTCATAGAGGGCGGTACCGTCCATGTTGATGGTAGCTCCTACGGGGAGGACAAATCTGGTCACACGGCGGTCCACGCCGTTTTTTTCCTCCAAGCACTGGTACGTGACGGGAAGAGTTGCAGAGCTGTAGGCAGGAAAATATAATCAAAAATTTTCAGATGGCCGCTCTGGTGTTGAGAAATGGGGACAATCTCGTTCCGTGTTTTCGGTTTGCTCCACTTGTACCTCTGGCTTCATCCCGGGCTTCATACGCCTTCACCACTCTGCTCGGAATGAGCAGAGTGAATAACAAACTGATCATAATCTTAGCGCCAAGTTTAGAAATGTACCAATACACTAAAACTACCATGATTTTTAAACTTTGTTCATTATTTTGTGTTGCACCTTTTTGCGGTGAATTGCATGTGTGTGTGGGGGGGGGGGGGGGGCAATTGTGCAGTNCGGTATCGCCCGCGTTCCGGCAGAAATAGTTTACATTTTAGAAACAACCGAATCGACGGGCGGGCCAATGAGGTTCGTCGAATGTGATCACGTGATTTTTTTGCGGTAAACACAACCACGTGCTACCTGGAGGCAGCCATCTTGAATGACGTCATTCCTACGCGAAAAGAAGTACATGTACGGCGCATAACGTTTGAAGGCAGCGTCAGTAAGGCGAAAACCGCCTGACCTCTGTGTTGGAGATTGAAAGGGGGAATGAGAAGCCAAACACTCGAACCCTACCTTGATGATGTTCCAAACGCCGTCACCATGGCCTGGCCGATACCCATGATGTAGACGAACGGGTTTTTACGGACAAATATGAGGTAGATCAGGGGTAGGACTATGATACTGTGGATGGCCAAACCGGTGATCACGGTGGCCATGTATAGACCGAGTTGTCGGAGAACTTCGGCAGGGTCCGGCATCTTGATGATTTCAGCTGCGACCAGGAACATGATGCCGACCGGGGAATACCTGGAACATAAATGACGTCATCAGGGGATTCCTTCGAATTGAATTACAATTGTCTGTTGTTGTCGTCGCCAAAATATAGACCTCTACAGAGCGGGGCGGTACAGCCAACAACAACATGGCAAAATCTGTCCTTTCCACAGGACTGTGTAACGTTAGTTCCACCAAACCGGCTAGGCCTACCATTTTTGGAATGGCCGACGGGACAGGAGGACCGTAACGTTCTGCGCCTCTTGCAAAACATCTGGGGACAAATCTTTTAGAAATGTTCCTCACCAGATTACAATGGCTACCAGTCTCATTGTTGCCTCGCCCATCGCCTCAAAAAACTGCGCCAGTATTTCTCCCTGCGCGCCCATCTTGCTGATAACGAGGCCCAATGCAATGGAGAAGACGACAAGGCCGAGAACATTCATCCCGTCACCGAGGCCTGTCACGGCATCGTATTCTGAAACGAGAGATCACGAGATCTGATGACGTCAGACACGAATCTGGGCAGCGCATGCGTGGTAATGAGCACCTAGGTATCGTCTGGTCGTTACAATGATTTGAAAGTCTCGCTTCATGAGATTGAAACTACAGCAACCTTTTCGCAAACCAAAGCTATTCATTCCACTCCTTGGCACGTGGTTCACGGCCGGTATCTCGAAACGGTTGGGTCAAATTTGACAAACCATACATCAATCGACCTGTCTTTGTGGTCGGTATCTTTCTGCTATCTTCATTAATTTTTCGCGTAAGGCCGACATAACGGATCCCTTTCTCAAAACCATCATTTCACCATGATGTTCAGTGCAGTTTACACAATGTGCGATGCGCGTTGCGTTATTTCAAAATGGCCGCCATTTCGGCCTGAACTCGAACTGTGGGTTGGTGAAAGAACTTCTTCATGTCACGTTTGTAGGGAAAATGACAGTGGTGACGCCTGCAGCGGCAAAAAACATTGATTGATGTATGGTATGTAAAATTTGACCCAGCCGTTGCGAAGATACTGATATCGGCCATAAACCACGCGCCAAGTGGATGTGGAATATCCGATGACCGGTGTTGTTGGTCGCTGAAAGCTGAACTGCATGCATAAAACCAGGGACTCGCACGTTTTAAAAAACATGAAATAACCTGGGACATCCGACATGTTGTAGTGGGACTCCAAATATGATAGAGTACCCGAGCATGTAGGTGGCAGCACCTTATTTGCGTCCTGACCACCAACAAGTGGAAGTCGTGGCCAAAAACGCTGTAAGTGCATGTAGGCCTACATATCAGAAAAGCGAAATACATGTACTGAAATATTCAAATGTAAAAAGGAAGAAGCCGGGCCGGATTCGAACCTCCAAGTATTGGCTTGGAAGACGAGCGCGTTTTCCACTAGACCAGCGGTCCGCTGTGGTTATTCGATCCCCTTTTCCAGGCGAAGTTATTGCGTATTCGGGTATTAGTCGTCTCCAGGTGTCGCAAAGGGGTAAATGCCTAGTATGTAGGCCTATGGTCCGTTCATCGAGTATTGATCATATGGCCGAGGTTATAGGAAAGGCACAAAGGGGCCATGACACGTCAACATTCGTTGACGAGGAATACTTGTGAGGAAATCTTTTGGGTTTTCGGATACTTTTGACTATCAGGATGTGTATCAGGTGAGCATTCATAGTACATGTACTGTTTTCCGTATTTTTCATTTCGGCCTCGGTTCTCACATTTGCTAGGCCTAAATTGGGGTGTTTTTTTCGGCCCTTAGCTCTGCAGTGTGTGCATGTTCCATAGGCCTATGGATACATGTAGGCGGGACCCGATAGGTAAAACATCTGGCAAGTAAATGCTGTAGGCTAATTTTTGACTGTATGATAGTCGTGTTAGGCCTAGACGTATAACCAGCTTCTCTAATATTTGTTTTATTACAGTTCTCCGCCATTTCATGAGACGGCCTACATGGGCTTATGGTGTGTAGGCCTACATGCATGCCGTAGAGTTGGTTCTATAACATCAATCCATAATTCAAGATCAGCAATGCCCATTTTACTACGTAAGTGGTCACATGTTGGTCAAGACTGACATTCGTGACGGGGATTTGAATAGGCCGTCAGTACTAGGCGCTATTACGGATTGTGGTTTCATGGAATAGGGATCCATTTCGCCATGTACATCAATGGCGGCATTTGACTGACAACATAGGCCTAGTGATATCCCACCACCTCATGTCTTATTCGCAAGAAACTGACCAGGTCTTCTCCTGTGCGCCATTGGTCAATCAATGCAGGCGGGAAACCGGGCTCTGACATAGTAATGAATACACTCGTCCCCAGTGGCCTCGAGCTTAATACTAGTTATACGCTCTCAACCACTGGCACAGCTGGGGCCAAATCATGTTTCTGAACACTAGATGGCGCAAAATGTCGTCAACTAATCAGCGACCAGTATTTCACGTAACTAGGGGAAAACATGAAACATTTTCTTATTGGCTGCTTTGGTCACGTGACAAGTATCGTGGCATAGATGTAGTATATTCCGGACTTTTCGTGTTATTTTGCACCACTTTTTGGAATACATTCACTGCGAAATGAAAAGTTAACATACTCAACGTCACATACGACCCGATGTGGGACAATACAGCGGTGTAAGTACTTCGCCTTCAGCATTCTTTGGATTGCCGTGATTGCGTCCATAGAAACAACACCGCCTAAGATTGTTTGAAAGGCGATCGGTCATTGGCTGGTTGATCCCGCGCTTTCGTCAACAACTGGTAGTGACATCTAGTGTTCAGAAACGGACTTTGGCACCAAATGTTTCAGTGGTTGAGGGTGACAGCTTCGAGCGGAGGCCGAGACCACTGAATTATTGAGTGTAAGTAATGAACTGGGGGCGGTACTTCGGCATATAGTGCATTGATGTTATAGAACCGACTCTACGGTATGTACTATTAACAGCGTTTTCAGCCATGACTTCCACTTCTTGGTGGTCAGGACGCAAATAAGGTGCTGCCACCTACATGCTTGGGTACTCTACTAAAAAGTATCATGTTTGGAGTCCCACTATTAACATGGCGGATGTCCCAGGTTATTTCAGGTACTGCCCGCGCTTGGCGCGCGGCGTTTTTTTAAAACGTGCGAGTACCTGGTTTATGCATGCAGTTCAGCTTTAAGCATGGTGCGCCATGCTGGCGGTTCAAAACCGGCGCATACGCCATCTAGCGGTCTGACTCCACGCTTTGTTCACGTGACTCCTTACCTGTGACGTCAATGGTCTCATTCCTTGGCTCTGCCGTGCTGTTTACACCCGGTTCTATCGTAACATTCTTCTTTACGATTCGTGGCACTTGTGTCGTCGTCGTCTGCTTAAAAGCGGCGACGACAATGTTGTCAGGGAAACAGTTCCTGTTGAATAGAAACGGAAGTAAGAAAAGTTCAGCCTCGTTCCCAGTCATCGCGCGCTTGCGCATCTCTGAAACAGGGTGGGATTTGCGTCTGCCGTAGCAAACTCGCTAGCCCAGTGGTACCGCGTTCCGCGTTTTCGGTTTGCTCCACTTGTACCACTGGCTTCAAACGCCCTCATCACTCTGCTCGGAATGAGCAGAATGAAGAAAAACTGATCTACAGCTAGTTTTCCACCCCAATAAAATCATAATCGTACTGTCAAGTTTAGAAGTGTACCAAAACACCAAACACACCATGATTTTTAAACATTTGTTCATTATTTTGTGTTGCACTATTTTGCGGCGGATTACACGTATGACTGTGATTCGGTTCGGTCGTTCCGGCAGAAATAGTTTCTATTTTAGAAGCAACCAAATCGATAGACCAATCAGCTTCGTCGAATTTGATCACATGATTTTGTGAGTGTAAACATAACCAAGTGCAACAAGGAGGCAGCCATCTTAAATGACGTCATTCATACGCGAAAAGAAGTACGGGGCACTGACTGACGTTTGAAGGCAGAGTCAGTAAGGTGTAACCGTCTGACCTCTGCGTTGGAGATTGCTGCCGTAATGCCCGCAGTACTCCTTAATAATTGTTTTCCGATCGGGAGAGCCTATCCAAATATCGCGAGATCTCGCAATGAGGGTGACGGGAACCAAGCTGAGAAAATTCTACAAAAGGTGGCGCGTTTGTTATTGGATATTTCCAACAGTTGATGAGACGACCTCGACGCAAACACTAGCCGTTTTTACACGAGAACTGTTGAAGCCAGTGTAGTGTAAATGAATGTACCCAGTGTGGTGACTCAAATCTGAGGATACGCATTGTAAGAGCTTCCTGTCTAGCAGACGACACATTTTAGCTTAGAACAATGACCTATATCGTTTAAATAAAAGCGTATATGCAGGAACTAAAACCGTGAAGACGAAGAGACAGCTCTACCATAATGTAAGACAGGCATAAATGGGCTGTTGTATGCTGTGGTGAAGCCATATACACAAGAAAGGTGTGTTGAGACAAGTTAATTGCAATTTTTTTCAACTAAATAGGCATCGACCCCAAATTAAACTCATACATTGTTGAAGCTGATATTATAATACAGGTATATGACCAATAATTGACCCGTAATATGCGACAACACTTCTGAAAATTGGGAATTTGCAAAACTGAGTGTACGCACTGTAAGACTGCCTGTCTGAACGAGTGTACGCATTGTAAGACGATACAAATTGTTTCAAAAAATAGCCCGCCGATTTAACTATTCTGCCAAGGTGTTAGCTCAATGAAATGGCCCCAAGCATTAATTTAAATGCACACAATCATGTCAACTATACTCTGCTTACGAATAGTATGTCTAATTAAGACCGCCACCACCTCACAAGGTGGCGGTCTTCATTGGTTTCACTGGA
>NMRB01001699.1:147330-157374 GCA_002633025.1 Notospermus geniculatus | reverse complement strand
CTACTGAATAAATCGATCACAGTTAAGATATATTTATAATTTTTATTATTTTTTTCATAAGCCTGCATATCGACTAAATCCGCTTGCCATTGTTGATCTATGTAAGAGACCATAGTTTTTCTGAATAAGAATTTTTTGTGAATCGGTTTACGGGAAAATCCCACTTACCTGGCCGTCGGATCACAGCCGAATTTTTCTAAGTCCACCCAAAGGTAGAGGAAGTGTTAACAATAGGGGGAACGGCAATGACAAATGGAGATCAGCGGAACGTGTCCAATGTGTGCTATGGTTTTTGGCCTAGGCGTCACACCAGTAGACCTTCTCCAGACGAGTTTGCGGTTTTTTAAATACAATACTGAATGAACTTTAGCAATATTGTTGAACTAAGAAAATGTTTTATTACGTGATTTTATTTCTCCATGATCTACGGACACTACGTGTCAAGCAAGAAATCTCTGATGCGAATTATACCCGCTGTACACGATCGGAGTTTTCATACAATTTTCTGAATGCGCTCAATAAAGGCCTACATGCGTGTTTATCCATTCAACCCATAATAGGCATGGGCTGTGATTTCCAAAGAAATGTATGAAAAATTTCGTACAGCGGGCACTAAAGCCTGATACTAACGGGCTATGTTCTGTGGTGGGTTTGAGCTAAGTAACCTAAATTCAGAGAACGATTTATTGTTGAACTTGCGTTATTAAAGTGAATCATTACAATCTTTTGTATGCTGTGGTCACTTTGGAATGTGGACTTCGCCACACCACAGTACGTCTGTCAAAGTGTTTGGTTCAGATCACCACTGAAAACTGGTGAAAACTACAACATGAGGTTTCTACACTTAATCTTTGCGGTGACTTAAGACGTTATACAGGGCCCATTTCTTGCGATGGATAACGGAGAAGACCGGCAGACGCGCCGACAAGACGTCCGCTGCACTGCTATAGGCCTGCTCGTGCCAGGTCCTGAAAATTATTGTGTTGACATGGTAGAGAATTGAACTAGAGGCCGTAAGAACGGCTTGGCGAGTTAGCCATCCATAAGTGGTTAACCTCGATCACCCCGAAGAGGAGGAAGACGAAGTTGAGGTAGAATTTCCAGACCCAGAGGACAATGACGATGAAAATTAAGCTGCCCATACACGATCAATATTATTGCACAATATGAGGATCACAATGGGCAATATTATTGTCAATCTTTCTTCTAACTATCATGCTACAAGCCCACGACCACCCAGTTGGGCCCCATATTGTGCAATAATATTGCGCCGTGTATGGGCGGCTTAAGCTCAGAAGCTACCATTTCGCACATCACAAGTTCAACAAAAGGGCTGATTCATACTCCGTCCGGATTTTACGCCGACTGTGATCAATTTCAATGTGTGTGCACATTCACGCCTTGGAAACCTGCGATCAGTTTCATGCGCTTGAGGTACGCGAGCAGGTATGAATTGGCCCTAAATCGTTCTTTGGATAGGTCACTTGGCTCAAAAGCGCCTTTATTGAACGCATTCAGAAAATTGTATGAAAAGTTTGATCGTGCACAGCGGGCATTGTTCGCATCAGAAATGCCGTGTCGGCAGATCATGGAGAAGTTCAACAATATTGCTACAATTCATTCAGTATTGTGTTTGAAAAACCACAAACTCGTCTGAAGAAGGCGTACTGGTGTGACGCCCAGGCCAAAAACCATATAGCACACATTGGACACGTTTCGATGATCTCCATTTGACATTGCCGTTCCCCCTATTGTTAACACTCCCTCTACATTGGGTGGACTTAGAAAATTACCGCTGTGATCCGACGGCCAGGTAAATGGGATTTTCCCGTATGTAATTGAAAAGTCGGTAAATTATCTAAAAATTCTTTCACTTGTTTATATTTTATAAGTTTTTTATCCTCTTTAACTTTTTTCCAAATTTTTGCAATATTTGTATAAGCGACGGGACTTTCAGGATTGAAATATAAATCTCTAAGGTACTGTTCTGTATCCATTTATTTATTTTTCGAGAAATTTATAGTATAAGGAAAGTGAGGGGATCTGGATGGAAGAGATTTTATTAGTTTGCAAGTTTAGGTAGGTATAGTTTTTGGAAAAAGCCCGGAAATAGGGATATTTTAGTGTATTTTAGCCTGGGGGGTGCGGCTAATCTTCCTCTTCCGTCCAGATCCCCTCACTTTCCTTATACTAATGAAGGGATACAATGGCGATAAAAGCAACGTATTTCGTGTCATTTTTCCTGTAGAAAAATGTACGGGCAAATTTTTCATGACGCAACGTCAGCACCTAACATGACGTCAAAAACACCTAAAACAACGTCAATGACGTCGTTTCGGTACAAGCGCTCACAGCGCCGACCTGTCGGGATAAACCGCAGGGCGGGTTCCCCATTACAGCCTCCCTCTGGAGTTTCTCCAGAACATGATAGACTACCGGCCTATTTGGTGGCGCCACTGTATTCAATCTCAGGCTTTCAATCGAGACACATCAAGAGATGGTGCCCAAGTGACAGAGCCTGATAGACTTAGTACCGGTACGATCCGTAGGAACCTGAGTATGAGGTTGGTGAGGGTTCTTTAGTGCTTGCGCCCAGTTGAAATATATGGTACAATGGCAAAAACTTCTGCATCAACAAATAACACATCACTCGTCTGAGTTTCAGAAACTGCATTTAGTATCATTGCAAACATGTTGCATGATTTCTTTTGCCATAGTTTCGTTATTTGAATATATTTTCACAGAAATGCAATGTACTTGGTCTGAGCAGTAATAAATACATGACTTACCCGATGTGTGTGTATTTGTAGAAGGAATATTTAATTGATTACGGTAATTATGGCCAAAGGAATAAAATAAGATTTTTCCTCAAGGTATACGTAATGATATCTGATGACGTTGATGTACGTCAAATGAGTGCTGTATTGTTTTTGAATGCATAAATGTTTTCAACTGGTCCGCCCTCCAAACAAAGACTGCAGTAACTGCACTTACTGCGGTCTTGCGTTTTATGCCATATCTCCCTTGTTTTAGGTGGCAGCTCCGAATAATTTTGCAAGAAAGAAGAGCAGTATCTACTGATGTTATTACACACCTACATTGTCCACTTCACTGAATAGGAAAGGCTGCAGAGGCTGTACAAGGGAAGACTGCAATATGCAGATACTGCAGTCTTCCATTGTAGGGCAGTGGTGCTTGGATAACACCATAAATGTCAACAAGAAGTGAATACTTTAGAATGGTGATCAACTTTCCTCTCTGGTTCGGAAAGAACATAACGCCTTCGACCTGCTGACGTCATTGGGACGCCATCTCACGACTGTTAGAACACAATAGCTGTTAGAACACTGCTTGCTCTCCAGTCGCCTGTCCAATTCTCCGCGATTTGATTGGCTACTTGGACCCGTATGACGACCTACTAATTTGCATATGATTGGATCTTTAGTCAAATATTTACTGATTGCGGGAATGAGTTAATAGAAGTAATTAAGCTGTCCGCTTTGTTTCTGGTCAGCTGTAGTGAAAGTGGAGTCCTACAAGAGCAATTAGTGAGTTCTGAAACGTGTGACGAATGATTGACAAGTTTGTTCAGACAATGCCAATTTCGGCGTTGCTGAGGGTAGTTTCCCCGATCTTCCAACAGTAGGACAAACCTTTTTGCGAATAACTCAACGTTGTTACACAGATCACTTCTTTATGATTGATATTAACCAGGTAGGCGAACAATACAGGCCGCAGGAAGTTCTAACAACTCATTCCCAGGTTGAAAATTTTTTGGTAGTTTCCGCGTTAATGTACTATTTTTAGACCGGAAATCCCCGTTTGCTTGAAGCTGCCGATAGAGGACACGGCGGTATGGATTCCAGTTCTAACAGTCGTGTTGCTCCACTGACCGACACATGGAGAATAGTGGCGCCACCAAATATGCTGGTAGTCTATCGGGTTCTGTAGGTGCTTTGAAAGTGCCTTATGGTCGTTTGTATTTCTCTTGACCACCACCGTGTCGTGGTGGTCTTTTTCAAAGCTGGAATCTCCAGTTTTTGTTCATTCACGTCAGCTTTAAGATCCTGAACGCGAACGGCAAACGTGAACGCGAGTGACGTCAGTAGGCAGCCACGTGACTAACCCACTCGCGTTCGAACGCCGTTTCTTGTACAGGAATTCCTCTATCTATTGTCCTGAATGAGGTGTTGGGCTCAGGTGATTCGAATGAATAGCCTAGACAGATCTTCTTACGGAGGTCTTGGCTGTCAACCCCATATTCAAGGCATCAATCCAATAGGCATGATGTAATGTTTGTAGAGGGTCAGTTAGGCCACGCTCAATTATGCCGGCAACACTGTTCACATTGCATAATTACCAACTGTGGCCAATAAAGGCTGGAATCGCGTCACTGCTTCTCGCCACCCGATTGCGTTCTCGGAAGAGGTGAACGTGGAAAGAGGCGATTTGCCGTTTGAACATGGCATAAGAACGCGAATTCACTTTGGTCGCATGGATTTCGTTTGTGGATGAAACTCTGAAATACTTCTATTCCATTTTGGCATCCTGGAATACCACTGTGACCTATATATACGATCCTCTGCTGAAATAGTCCGGACCTGCTGATGGCAGAGTCAGTGAGGTGAAACCGTCTGACCTCACCGTCGGAGATTGTACCAATATGAGATAGCATTGTTCGAGACACACGCACAATGGAAGCCCAATTACTTAAACAATAGGTCGCGTTCACGTTCATCCGTAATTCACTTCTTAACCAAATAAACGCGAATTTTTCACGGGAACGCCAATGACGTCATCCCCGTTCATGTTTGTAGTTCGCGATCACGATCTTAACCTCTCTAATATACTCTCATGGTACAACAAAATGCACACTGAGATGATGAAACATCTACGAATGTACAGCGCAATTGCTATGCACGTAAATAAAGGAAGTTGAAACCTCAGAGGATCACCGGACCTGCGTAGAGTTGCGTTGTGCGGCGTACCGATTACGCCGAAATTAGGCTGCGTACTCAGTTGCTACGCGCAGGATCGGCGTAGTCCCTGAATTTACTCTAGCAAAAGTACAGCCCCTTTCCCACCGGACCTACGTAGAGTTGCATAGTGCAACGTACCGACTACGCCGATATTACGCTGTCCTACGCTGTGCCTACGCTGGCCTACGTGGCAATGGTCGGGTGACAAACGCGGAAGGCGGAACGCCGGATTAGGGACGGCGGATGGCGGATCTCGGAAGGCGGAATATGTGGTTGTGTATGGGCAGTTATATCCGCAAAAAGTAGATGTTGGCAAAACAGAGACGTAGGTTACAAAATCAGTGACGTGCTTTTAGAAAACAGCCGTAACAAAACAAAGATGTTCTTTAACAAAACAGAGACGTTTAGCTGTGATTTGGAGTCGTTCACAAAGGAGACGTTGGGTGGCGCTGGTGGCAGTTAAAGGTGAATTATTTACTGTAGTTGAGCCCTTGATATTTTTTTAAAATTCCTTCGCAGTGCATTATTACTAGGATGTGTCTATAAAACACCTGGCTCAAAACTAAAATAATAGGTGGCGTTGCTGAGATATTAATACATTTACGTTTTCGGTCATAAGTTCTGAATGAGTTAACATATTAACGTAATTCTAGTACGTTCATCATTTACACATGTCAAAAAGTCGATCACGTGACCCAGTTATATTTATCTCCGCTTGGTTAGGATAGCGCCACTAGTTGCAGGAAGGAAGGCCCAGGAAGTCCAAGCATTCTAATTTACTGGAAATAATGCATGTACAAGAATTAGGTCAATATGTTAACCCATTCAGAACTGATGACCAAAACGTAAAGACATTAATACCTCAGCAGCGCCACCTATTATTTTAGTTTTGCGCCCGACGTTTTGTAGATACATCCCAATGCTAATGCACTGCGAAGGAATTTTAAAAAAAATACTTACCATTGGGGCTCAACTACAGTGAAAACCGATTTTCACGAAAGCGATTGCAGCGCCCCCTTTCATCTTAATTCATGCTGAGGCATGATGGGACATCACCATGCACCAACATCCAATCAAATTCGACCTCATTAAAATTTGTCTGGACAGTAGGTAAATAACGGCTAGTTCACCTTTAACTGCCACGAGCGCCACCCAACGTCTCATTAATGAACGACTCCAAATTATGTCAACGTCTGTGTTTGGCGTATCATTCAAAATTATTGCTACGTTTAAAAAAATATGCACGTCTCTGATGACGCACGTCTCCAAATTCTGTTCACGACTCGAGTTCCACCGAACGTCTCTTTTGTGAACGACTCCAATCACAGCTGAACGTCTATGGTTTGTTACAGATCGTCTTCGTTTTGTAAAAGAACGTCTCTGTTTTCTAAAAGCACGTCTGATTTTTGAATCTACGTCTATGTTTTGTCAACGTCTACTTTTTGCGGATATAACCGCCCACAGGTGGCCCCATTCCGGCGTCCGCCATCCGCCCTCAGGCGTCCGGATCCGGTGTGGAAGTAACCCAGGTCCTAGTAAGTAGGGTCCGCGGGACCCTAACTCCTAGGATTCTAAGTCCTACGGACCCTAACTCTTAGGAATCTAAGTCCTACGGTCCTGGACAACTAGGAACTGTAGTCCTAGGACCAAGATTCCTAGGAACCATAGTCCTAGGACTGCACTTCCTTAGGAATAGAGGTCCAACATTTAGAAACAGTGGTCCCAGGCGGACTTCCGTTACGATAGAAATCTAGGATCCCAAGTCCTACTCAAAATTAAAGAAAACTTCAGGGTTGATATACATCAGTCTGCGAATGAAAAATATGCGCAGAATACTTTGAGTTATGCACATGATGTACATTCTTCACATATTTTTCATTCGCAGTGAGGTGTTGCAATTTGAAAACTTGCGCCAAGCACGACATGATGAAAATGGGGCCGTGATTTGGTCCCTGCGGGGATATAATCATGACAAGATCACCCTCGGTAAAATGTCATGTAATAAAAGTGCATCGTTCACTTGCCCTTTCAGGCGTCGATACATCAGGTCCTCCGTCGGAACCGTTTTTCTAGGAATGCAAGCCCGCCGGACCTGCTTTCCTCGGAATGCAAGTCCGCCGGACCTGCTTTCCTCGGAACGCAAGTCCGCCGGGCCTGCTTTCCTCGGAATGCAAGTCCGCCTGACATGCTTTTCTAACTCCATAGACCTACGATTAGGAATCAAAGTCCAAAAGACAATGTTGTGTAATGATCGAAGATGACAAGAAAAAAAAAATTAAACAAAAAAACAGTCGCCCGACAGGGAGTCGAACCCGCAGTATTTGCCTTATGTGCAGGTCCCCGAACCACTACACCACGAGTGACCGGCTGACCGACGACCGATTATTTTAGCTTTTGAATGCATGTTCTATTAAAGAGCTATACAGATTCTATTGTGCATTTAATAGGCCTACAAAAGGGGAAGGACTTCGGTTACGGCGGACTTTGATTTCTGTCACTGTTGTAAAAGAAATCTAAGTCCCCTAGTAATCAGAGTCCTATACCTTTTATATAGGATTGGTAACACAGGAACAGAAGTCCGGGTAGGACAGTGGTTCCTGAGGAATGGGACCTTGGTTCCGGGCGGACTTGCATTTCTTTCACACCGGCGTCCGCCATCCGCGTTTGTCATTCGACCCGTGGCAATAGGTATCCTTCACGAGGCGACGTATAGACGGACTTATACCCGACGTATAACCTTAAAGATAATGTATCATGACTTCATTTGTTTACATTCAATGTTTGTAAACATGGATGTTTACATTATGTTATTTTGGACTTTTGGGACATGCCAACCTCCCAAATTGAATACTTTCGGTATCAAAAGAATATGTAGAGGGCACACCACCAACAAATTACTCATAAGACAAAGAAAGACTGGACACAAACAAACAAAATGTCAAAATGTCAATAAACAATGATTTTCGTGGCCCGCGAAAATGCCCGTGATATATTATCTTTAACTCGCCAATTACTAAGTTTCGCCATAACATTCCATGAAGTGCATTATCCAGGGGGCGTAATGTCTCCGCCTTGGCGAGTTTGCGACCTAACGATGACTTAAGGCCCGTTTCCACTAGAGCGTTTTAAGCCTCGGTTATGTCGCCCTACGCTGTGATAGAAATAGCGTCAACTAGTTGCAACTGATAAATTATGTCGCCACCGACTAGAAAAATACCGATCGGTCGCAACTACCTGGAACTAGTTTATCGCCGTCTTTTGAGTGCTTATGTCGACACAGATTTCTTTTGATTTTAAGTAAGTTGAACATGTGCGACTTTCAGGATCTGGATATTTTTAGTTTGCAACTAGTTAGCAACTGGTTACTCTCTGACGCCCGAGAGCTCATGTCACCTTGTAGTTGTGACTAATTAGTTCCAACTACGCGCCGATTATCAGTTGCCAACTAGTTCTGACTGTACGTAAGGGCGACATAAACGAGGCTTTACGCCGCGTGATGCGTCAAATCTTTTGTTATTTTCCGCCGCTCTGCTTCCAAACAATGGGAAAGCGTCAAAACGCGGCGTAAAACGCTCAAGTGGAAACGGGCCTTTATGCTATAAGTCGTCAGACCTCATTAAATTCCGGTGTCGTGATTGGCCATATGCTAATGTTCCATGTCCAATGTCATTCTTGTTTGGGCGGTGGCCGCTTTTTGCCCAATAGTTTACATAGAGAAAGGTAGTGAAGTAGAGCCCATTCAGTTTGACATACGCAGCTGTCGAATCAGTAGGGAGTTTGAGATCAGCGACTTATCACTGATCCTTATACGTATACGGATAGATTTCTCATTACAAAACATGAGGTGCTATTCTGATTGTTGTGGATAAATTGACGATTCTTCTGAAATGAGAAATACATTTGGTAGCAAACTATGTTCTTGCACTGGTATTTGGTGAACAAAATGTTCTTTTTGCTTAGAATTGTTTATCTGCACGTTTTTGTACTGTTCTTTACTGAAAAATAGGTCGGTACAGTAGAATCAGATGGTGGTTAAAGCGAATCAAAAGCGAAAAAATTTGATTGAGAAATAGAATTTGAAAGGGGACGAATTTTCGGAAAAAATGTAAACAAACTTCTCCAGAATGTCAACAAAAGAAATTTTCGTGCATTCTGATTGGCTGAATTTTCTGTTTACAAACACCATCCAAATGTAAACAAAATCCGCTTTCGATTCGCTTTAATGACAGTGGATACTTTTGCGATTTGACACCTGTTACCTCCTGATTCTGAAATATACCATCATTGCCATGTAATTTCTGACTGAACAAACTTTGGCTCGTCTGACTGTAAGCCTCCTCTAAGTAACCCCCCCCCCCTCCAGCACACTACATGTATGTTTTGTAATGTGTACAACGAGGACAAATTTTGTGTACATTTCGATCCGTATACGTATAGGGATCCGTTATAAGTTGCTGATCTCAAACTCCCTAGTAATTCCTCAGTGCGTTACTTACTCCGTTTGTGAATAGCGATACGGCCGCCGCCCTCGGTCTGCGTTTTCACTGACCGGCACAAGCAAAATCATTGGTTATAAATAACCAGGTGTGAAAGGAACGAATGTCCCCAGGAAGAACTGTCCGTAGCAACAAATGAATATTGCAACATTGTCAGGTCCTAGCTAGCTTTTATGGCCTGCGGGGGGGGGGTTGATTTAGTCTGGAGGCGAAGCCGGAGGGGGTCTTGGGGCCCTCCCTCGAAAAAGTTGAAAATCTACACCCTCTAAGATGTATTTTCCCCACATCTGACACGACAATAACTTGGCTAGAAGAGGGGAAATAACCTTTTAGAGCAAACATTTGATTTTCCCTTTGTGCTGGGGGGGGGGCATTTGCCACCTCCCCCGTCCGCCGCTGGCTACGCTCCTGTCTACAATCTCTGTCGTTTGGTTTCTATTATTGCCATGTACAAGTACATTTATTTGTCATCGGACAATATACGTATTAGCAGACACGTTTTACAGGGGGAGCTGCTTAACGCTTACACCTGGTTTTATCCAGAGCCGTGTTGAATGCGGGGGGGGGGG
>NMRB01001699.1:114309-138415 GCA_002633025.1 Notospermus geniculatus | reverse complement strand
AAAAAAGCAATTAGAACTGATGAATTCATCCTTGAAAAACTGTTTGCTGATTTACCAGCTGACAAACTAAATGTGAAGTTTTGTAAACGCCTGTTAGGGGTTAATAAGAGGGCGACAAATGATGCTGTAATAGGTGAACTGGGTCGTTATCCTCTTTATATCCGACTCGTATGTCACTTACTGAAATTCTGGCTTAGACTAGCAAAGAGCTTCAATGTACAAGGGACGTCTAAAGAAAATGATCCACCATTAATAAATTATGCCTACTCGGTTTCGGACAATCTCAGAATCGATGGTTTTAACTCTTATTGTGCGAATGTAAAACTCATTCTTGATAGACTAGACCTGGGGCATCTGTACCAAAACCCGAACAATATTATCCAGAAATCTTTTGGATTTGAAATCTCAAAAAAACTGCAAAGTCGTTTCAGGGTCAAGTGGAGAAAGGACATCTCTTCCCAGAATGGTAAAAAAGAAGTTGGTGGCAATAAATTAAGAACATACGCCAAATTTAAGAATATTTTCGAAAAAGAAACATACTTGGACACCATAAAAAATACTTCTGAGAGAACAATATTCACCAAATTTAGAATAAGTGCCCACATGCTTGAAATTGAACGGGGAAGATACAAACAGTTACCCCCGGACGATAGGCTCTGTACCAACTGCAATAGTAAGGAAGTTGAAGATGAGGTACATTTTCTCTTAAGGTGCCAAAGTTATAATGATTTAAGATCTGACTTTGTTAGTAAATGTTCTCCATACCTGTGTAAATCATTCTGGCAACTTTCTGATGAAGACAAGTTTATATGGTTGATGTCCAATGAAAGCTATAATATTATTTCTCCGTTGGTGAGTTTTATATCAGGTGCAACCCGGGCTAGAACGGTTTCCAACTGATTTTTAGCTGGGGTAATTTATTATTATTATTTCTCACCCAACGAGTCGCCAAATTTCCGGGCAATTCCAGTAACGTGCATTCTGGAACCTCCTGTTTTATTGGTTCTTTGTTTTATGTAATATGTTTTATGTACACTCTCATCTTTGCACGCTAGTCATCAAGGTACATTTCCCAAAGACAGATCCTTGATGATTTTTCTCTGCTGTGTTCTCTTTTAATCTATCGCACTGCACGTTTATTGTAAATCGACTCCAATGTGAACATGCTTTACAAGGATACAATAAACTATTTGATTTCTGATTTCTGATTTCCACCTTGCACGGAATCAGTAGGAGAAAGTACAAAAAATATGCAAAAAAGGTCCAATTTGGGGGGGGGTGTCCCAGACACCCAAACACTGTGTTTGCCCACTAAAATCGGTTTGGATTGCATCGACATGCTACTGACAACAAAAAAACTGCAGCAAATGAAACCTAGACTTGATATCATGACCTCAGGATTTAATAATGTAAAGGCCGGCCTAAATAGCAAAGAAAGGGTTAAATGACCATGTTGCGCACAACTTTTGCAAAGTACAACATGATTTCTGAAAAGTAGACATAAAATGCTACATTTTGTCACCAATTTCAACTTGTTGCACCTCCGGTAGGGGAATGGTGTCCTTTTTTCAGCCTCCTGCTGCTGGCCTAGTAGATGTCGTACGTTTGAACTGACTGCGAACATACGGAAATCTCATAGCCAGATCATTTCTATGCTCTAGCCCTAACTGGCAGCTTTTTAAAAGGGTAGCGGAGATGTTCGTTGCGCTGTTGTTTCTACCGGCATTGGGATATTTTAGACACCAAATATTGTTAAAATCACTGAATGATTCTGCAAACCCAATGAGAACCGCATCGCTCATTGCAAACCGTACACTACGGTGGCCCATAGAGCTCATTGATGAAAAATATTTACATTTGCAATTTGTTTTCAATTCGATAATTTTTTCTTGGGGGTTTGTAAAATTTTTAGAAGTTCCCACCGCGGTGAAAATATTTCCACCGCGGTGATAATATTCCCACCGTGGTGATAATATTACCACCGCGGTGAGAATATTTCCACCTCGGTGAAAATATTACCACCGCTTTGAAAATATTTCCACCGCGGTGAGAATATTACCACCGCGGTGAGAATATTACCACCGCGGTGAGAATATTTCCACCGCGGTGAAAAGTCACGTGGGCTCAGCATCGATTGATGAGCGACTTACATGTAGAAATGGTCTACCGACACCGCAGTGCCGCTTCCTACCTTCAAAATGAAACAAAAGTAAGTTGCACATCGTCATTGTCATCAGTATCTATAATCGGGTCTGCGCTAAGAAGGATATTTATCTAGGGACTTTTGGCAACGCTCCGTATCGTCGATCCGTGTCACGTATGACGTGTCGAGCTATGCAATTTTTGTTAAATTCATACGTCAAACTTGACACGGATGACGATACGGAGCCTTGCCAGAAGTCTCTAGTTGTCATGAAAGCCTGCAAATGAACCGACGATAGGGTGTAGCTAGTGTATCGACAGACTGTCATGTGTTAACCCTTTTGCTACCGAGAATTAAATGGCCTGTGCCACACACCCTCGGACATTCAAACTGACATAGAATCGTAACCAGTGGACCGATTGGTATTCTCTTTGCATATTTGTTAATGCGAGACTACCCCCCCCCCCCGTACGGGCGGTTTTGCTCTGATTGAAGAAACCTCGGTAACATTTTGAAATGAAGCTACATTTTTCCTCTTTCTTTTGGCGCAAATCGCGTCGTCGTAGCGGCTTCCGTTCCGGAGATATAGCCTATAGCCATTTTGACACAACGAGTCAAATTGGCACTTTGGAGTCAGTCAATCTGGACCCCCCGGACAAACGTTAAAACATAATTTTACCGAGGTTTCTTCAATCAGAGCAAAACTGCCTGTTCAGAGGGGGGAGGGGGGTGTAGTCTCGCATTAAAAAATACGCAAAGAGGATATCAGTCGGTCCACTGGTTACGATTCTATGTCAGTTTGAATGTCCGAGGGTGTGTGGCACAGACCATTCAATTCTCCGTAGCATAAGGGTTAACACATGACAGTCTGTCGATACACTAGCTACACCGCATCGTCGGTTCATTTGCAGGCTTTCATGACAACTAGAGGCTTATGGCAAGGCTCCGTATCGTCATCCGTGTCAAGTTTGACGTATGAATTTAAAGAGGAACTGACCCCTTCAAATAAATGAATATTTTTGCTGTTCCAAATGGGTATGACACCACTCTATGGCTGGCAAAAATTTGGTGAAAAAACCTCAGCTCATTTTCAAACTACACACAAAAATGTATTTCTCAGAATTCAAATTTCCCGCTCAATTAGTGATGTCATACCTAGAACCATTTCTATTGTCAATCCATTGTAAAATGTACCAATTCTATATCCAGAGAGCCTGTCAAGCGCACTTTCTGACTCAAAGTGTTGATTTAGGAGGAAAAGTAAACACTAACTGTCTCAGGAAAGGTATTATTATTCATAAACTGTTGAGATTGACCAAGATATCAAAATCTCTAAATATGCTATTTTAAATTATTTCTGTATTTTCCCCTGAATTTTAAGTGTAAAGATCCCCACATGGCTAACTAACTGATTTTCAATCAAAGCAACATGGTTCACATTAGAAATATATTCTTTCCAGCTGTCTTACATACAGACATAGCACATTTTGCACTAGTCACTATATTGTGATGGTTCTCTGAATGACATCACTAATTGAGCGGGAAATTTGAATTCGAAAATTACATTTTGGTGTTTATTTCGGAAATGGGTGGAGATTTTCAAATCAAACTGTTGTGAATCCTGAAGTGATATCATAAGGCATTCTGAGCTGTAGATAGCTCAGTTTGGTTGGCAAAGTGGTCAGTTCCCCTTTAACAAAAAATGAGACGGATCGACGATACGGAGCTTTGCCACAGGTTCCTAGATAAATATCCTTCTTAGCGCAAACCGGATTATAGATACTTGATGACAATGATGATGAGCAACTTACGTTTGTTTCATTTTGAAGGTAGGAAGCGGCACGGCGGTGTCTGTAGACCATTTCTACATGTAAGTCGCTCATCAATCGATGCTGACTCCACGTGACTTTTCACCGCGGTGAAATATTCTCAACGCGGTGGGAATATTATCACCGCGGTGGTAATATTCTCACCGCGGTGGGAATATTATCACCTCGGCGGAAATATTCTCACCGCGGTGGGAACTTCTAAAAATTTTACAAACCCGCAAGAAAAAATTATCGAATTGAAAAAAAAATTGCAAATGTAAATATTTTTCATCAATGAGCTCTATGGGCCACCTTAGTACACGCTGTGTGGAATGCACAAATATACCGGCCGAGTTCTTTTCAGTTAGATATCGCAGAGCCAAAAACAAATGAGGCAGAAACGTATTAATGTAATTTACATAACATGACTTGGAAGAAAATATAGATAACGACTCAAAAAACGATTCGATTTCCAAGCAAAAGAATATGAAAAATAAACAACATGTAAATTTATGAAACGTTAATCAAAATACTTATGAAATGTAGAACCGGATGTGATTAAACTAGCCGCGCGCTGACGAATAACGCTCGACCGTTTGAACTGGAGAATTGTTTGAAATCACCATTCATGAAAGCGACCGCAGCTGTGCACGGACGCTTGCACCACTTGTCACCGAGCGTATATCTATCTTGTGATTAAAGTCAATGAAGACCGCTTTAATGAACTGCATTAAGCTACATGTAGGTGCACACAGACAAATATTGCTCAGACGTTTTGGCACCAGCCTTGGTTGAAATGTCAGAGCAAAGGAATTTTGCAATGTTGGCCTGATGGCAGAGCCATGTTCGTGCTTGTGCCGCGTGGCCCTGCCATATTGCTTAAATCCAATGGTTTGATATCTGGTAGCCACACAGATGTGCAGCGATATTCTGGTCGCAGCCCATTTGGCTACGACCCAAAATACGGTTGTGCCAAATACGTCTGAGCGGTATATGTCTGTGTGCGCCTAGCTTTAGTCACCCGCACACCGCGCCGCAGCCATGGCTGCGACTCGAATCGACTTCTTGCAAACCTCAAAACGACAACCCGAACGTCTATATGTTGGTTCGTGTAATGTCTTAATGGGTCGAGCGATGGGATAGGGTTATTTGGCACAGCAATATTATATTGCTGTGCCAAATAACCCTAGTGCTGCTTACCCTTAAAACAATTCTGGGTATTCTTCTACATAAGTTTGGGTATTTTGCCAAAATTTTCGGTACAATATGTGAATTGACTGAGTTTGGATATTTTGCCAATGTTTTGGGTACAAAATGTTAATGGACTGAAATTTTTGGGTATTTTCCACATTTTTTGGGTAGGCTACGATTATATACCAGCATAACATGCGGGTAGTTCATACAATTCTGTTCTGAAAGGCCGAATATATGTAGGCCTACCGTTCCAGACACTGTCGTTGTAATCAAACATCTCACAATCACTGTCATAATCAGAGAGAGTGTCAACACGCTGCTTGAGCGCGGCCATTTTGACAACCGTAGCGGACGGGATTAACCTCGTCCCCAGGCTCCACTATTAAATGGTGGTCATATAGCGCAGCATACCGGTAGCATCGTGTATAGCGACCACTAGACAAGAGGTTGGTATATGATGTGAAGTGGCGGCTGCGTGGGGCCAAAAGGGTGAATGTCGTCCTGGGTACCCCTAAAGGGTACCCAGGTCCAACCCGGGTGTCCCTTAATGGCACCCAGGTACGTACTGGGTACCCTTTAGGAACCTAAAGGATACCCAGTTTGAAATTGAAGAATGGTGATTTGGCAATCGGTACGTACCATACTCGACATGGATTCCAGGTATCTCACCAGGCGGGAATTTTAAACTGGGTATCCTTTAGGTTCCTAAAGGGTACCCAGTACATACCTGGGTGCCATTTAGGGACACCCAGGTTGGACCTGGGTACCCTTTAGGGGTACCCAGGACGACATTCACCCTTTTGGCCTCAGTGGGAGCTAGACATGCTAGAGACCGACGGAAACAACTTGTGAACTTCGTCAGGTTTATTCCTTACATAGGCCTATCCTTACTACTTTCAAACGTAGAACGGTTACTTTTAAACGTATTTCATGATGTTTCTGCGTGCAACCGATCAAAAACGTACGATGCGGAGGTTCAAACGTACAACGTATAATTGGCCATAATTTTCGTACAACGTACGGTGGAAACGTACAAGTACGCTAATTGGCTCAGAGTCACTCTGAGCCAATTCGGCTACGACCTGTGCCAAATACCTCTGAGCATCACTTGTCTGCATGCAACAACCTTAAAGTTTGCGCGCAGTACCGGTCGCAAATTGGATGGCTCAGTACGTTAAAAAGGACCGGCATATACGCCAAATGTAATATACTTTCGGAAAGAAAAAGATAGACGACTTGTGTAAATAGAAAATTGGGGGGAAAATACCGAAGTCTGTAACCTCGGGGAGTCAATTTGCCGATTTGTTTTCGGGTGGTTCAGAGAAACAGTCCCCAACTAAGATTAAAGAATGCAATCGCTTAAAAATTAAAGGGTGGGCAGGGGGCATCTACGGCTTTCATACAGGCTGATTTCATTCATTTCTGGCTAGCTGTTTAGAAAAAAACGACGAACGCGTCAATTCAGAAAGTGAATTTGGCGTCACACGTAACGGCGCCGTCAGGGAAGAAATCGGTTCAACGTTACAAAAGTACTGTGGCGGCATTATCAACACTCATGGCTAATATTCGTATTGTTATACTTTCACTTAGCAAGTCCCCTTTGGGATAAAGTATCGATATAGTCCAAAACAAAGCAACATCAAAAATTCAACGGTTTTCTATAGTTGCTGAAATTATACGTCAAATTCCGTGGTGCGGCGTAACGTTCTTTATTTCTTCCGCTACCTTCCGCGAACGTTTTTCCAGTGGTTCAGGGTGTTCAAATCTATCAATAATAGATATGTTACCGTAACTTCTAGCGATTCTTAACATCATGGAAATATTCGTCGGTGACATGATATCTTTGGGTATGTACATGTACGTAGGCCTACTACAGCATATTTGAAATAGGTTACAGATATTTTTCCACTTCCTTCCGACGTTTGTAAATGACGCGACAACAATGCCAAAACGCAATAATGGACGTACTTTACACGACACTGAGACGTCATCCTCAATACCATGACGTCATGGTGCCCGAATATTAGGTTGATTGGATGTATAATAACAACGCAATACGCGATACACTATATGGTTTGTTTTACGCGTAAAACGCAAAACGTCAAAGTGTCGAATATAATATGAAACATGACTGTACATCTGAGCAATATTCGTCTGTGTGCGACTAGCTTTAGCGTAGGTGGCTTTGCGAAAACTCAATATATATTATCATAAAGGAATCAACCATAAAGGTTCAACTGACAAATGTAGCATTTTATAAATGTGGACAATATCCCTTTAAAACCCAACAGATTTGCATTCTGACGTTTCCATGTGAAAGGCAAGACCCTTCTGCACATTCACTGCAAATTTTGTTGAATTCCGACTAGTTGATCTTATGATACAAAAGGTCTGAATTAATGAGAACCCCACGAACGCTGTGTGTTCAGGGTCATCGGTGTACATTTGAATAGGCGGACGTACATTTGTACATGGAACACTAATTGTGCTGAAAATAGCTCAGTTATCGTCAGAAATGGAATCCAAAGCATCATGTTGGCAGGTTCATGTACCTTTTCACCACAAAAAATGTTGAAGCTCGTGCCTATTACGTAAAGCCAAAATTCAGGCAATGAGAGACATCTGGTGGCAACACAGGAAGTGTATCCCTCAGTAAGCTCATCGTTCGCAGTTAAACCTTTATGGTTGATTCCTTTATGATATTATCTGGCCTGGGACGGAGAGCTCACTATGATATGCGGATGAAATAATGGTTTTACCTACCTGTGCAGTTGGTCCAAAGTTACACTTGTCAAAATGATGTCTGCTGTTTAAAGTCAGTACGACTTCTGATGACTTGATCCTACACTAGTATAATAAGCGAAACCGGCCGGCGCATGACAATCAATTAAGTAATTATTATATCATTTCAAGTGCTTTTCAAAATTCGACCACCTGGCGCGATAGTCTGGTCAATATGAATAATTGGCAAATGGAACTGAAATACCATAAGGGTTTCTGCCATTATGCTGCCTGTGAAATAAACATGATGTAAAGGCAGTTCTAGTGAGAGAGTAGGTATTTCACATACCTTTATGGTTGATTCCTTTATGATATTATCTGGCCTGGGACGGAGAGCTCACTATGATATGCGGATGAAATAATGGTTTTACCTACCTGTGCAGTTGGTCCAAAGTTACACTTGTCAAAAAGATGTCTGCTGTTTAAAGTCAGTACGACTTCTGATGACTTGATCCTACACTAGTATAATAAGCGAAACCGGCCGGCGCATGACAATCAATTAAGTAATTATTATATCATTTCAAGTGCTTTTCAAAATTCGACCACCTGGCGCGATAGTCTGGTCAATATGAATAATAGGCAAATGAAACTGAAATACCATAAGGGTTTCTGCCATTATGCTGCCTGTGAAATAAACATGATGTAAAGGCAGTTCTAGTGAGAGAGTAGGTATTTCACAATGCTCTATCGCTATAACTGAGTAGGTACAGAATGGAAAACGTTCCTTTTTACTGAACATTTAGTGAAGTTGAGATCAGCGACTTATCACGGATCCTTTTACGTATACGGATCGAAATATACACAGAAGTTGTCCTCGTTGTACAGAATTCTATCCGTATAGGTATAACGATCCGTGATAAGTCGCTGATCTCAACATCTCTATAACATTGCAGGCCTTATCTTACATGTATCATCTCAAACTGTAATACTTAGGACTCAAACTGATAGTTTGTTACACATGTACATTGGGTGATTTCAAAGTTGGTGTTAACACGGTGTTTACAATGCATTAAAGCATTGCAAACACCGTGTTAACACTAACTTTGAAATCACCCAATGTGTATTTCCTTCGAACATCAAAGCTGCCAGTGTCTGTGTAGGTTTTTTACCGCTGCCTGCAATGTGTTTTCTTACCCTTCTATCGGCAAATGAAGACGTAAAAAAATACAAGTAAAGGCTTTATTAGTCCTGATCGCTGAGTTGATATGTATTATTATTATTATTTTATTATTATTATTTATTACTATAAATTATTTTAAAGTGCTAAATAATGATGTACATTTACAAAGCACTGTACAAGAAGTAGAGAAGGCATTAAAAATCGATAAATAATAATATATGCAATAGTAGTAGGAATGGTAATAATAATAATAATATAATAAAATAGCATCAATGAATAGCATCAATATCCAATCGTTGCTGTCTACACCTGCAACTTTTCGAAAATATTCGTAAAAACATTTAGTTGCAACAAATCTGCAACACCATTGTTTTGAGTTTTGGGAGGGAGTCCAGATACTTAAACATCCATATGTACGCAATAAACAGAGTCAGCATCTTCATGATGAAAACACTTTATTTACACTTGCGAACCGAAATCGATCGTGAAGTGTAAATAAAGTGTTTTCATCATGAAGATGCTGACTCTGTTTATTGCGTACATATGGATGTTTAACCATTGTTTTGAGATTGTTGAGCAGTGCAGATAGTTTCAACAATTCAAAACATGTTCCGAAAATGTTTTCGAAATGTTGCATAAGAATTCGCATGACATCTCTTCTGCAACATCCCTAAAGCGTCTTTTGAATTGTTGCAAGTCTTGTCCACAATGTGCAACAATCTCAAAAGAAAGGTGTGGTTGATTTTTTGCAATTAAGTGTTTTTACCAATGTTTTGGAAGCGTTGCAGGTGTAGACGGGGCTTAAAAGACGTTGGGTGGCGCTGCAGTCGTCGGGTGATCTCAAGTCGTTGCGAAGAATCGTTGATGCTATTTTATCGTTCAAACATTAGCCTACAGGAGATATCCATCTAGGCGAATTTGGCGATTTTCGACTTTTACTTTTCAAATTAATTTTATTACATTCGGCAGCAGTTAAACATCTATTTATCACTTCCGGCGTTGAACATTATTACGTTTGGTGATAGCAGAGGTTCTGTGGTGCCTGTATGAGGCCCAGGCGGGGGAACATGGATTGATTTTCCGAATTTGAATACGTGCTGTACGTGTACATCACTATGATTTTCACTGCCATCATGCATTGGAGTGATCATCATTTCCACTGGAGGACCCTCATACGCTCTCTTTAGTATCATACAACATATCTCACACTCAGCAGTAATTGGAAACTCAACGTAGCAATGGGTATGCCATCAAAACTATAGGCCTATGTTGTAACTTGTAGGCAGTATGCAACACTCATGACACTCGCCTAAATATGGGGTTTTCTACCTACAGAGATTCCGATGACACTAATAGTTAAACAAACACGATACCGATGGTCGCCTCACCAAACCCGCGAGGGTATGCACACGGAAACGCGAGTAGGCAGCCGAGGGGGTTAAGCACGGAATATTTTGCGTTATCTATCTACCGGTAAACAGATTCCAAAAGCATTTTGATTATCCTTCCAGCTCTTGACAAACACTAGTTAATGAAATGATCCAGGGAACATGTGCTCACCTGGGTAAATGTAACAGAAGAACGAATACTAAGTGTCAAGCCGAAATGTTCCAATTTGGTTATATGAGCCATAGGGCCATGTCGATTTACAGGAATCGGAGGAGTCAGAGGAATCCTATCTGCAGCCCGTCACTCACATGACTACCCTTATGAAAAATAATGTAAGAAAAATGTAAGATGTTCTTACATTTTTCTTACATTTACCTGTGGGTTTTCTTACGTTTTTCTTACGTTNACCAGAGATCCCCTTTAAATGAAGTCTGCACTACCAGGGGACTATTTTGCAAATCGTAAAGTGCAATATAAAGCAAGTACCATTACCTGCAGGGCAACCTGCAACCTGCATTTTATACCAGCCGGTCCAATGTGATCCGTCTGCTTTACAGAAACAGAAAATGAGCGAAGTCCCAAGAATAACAGTTTAATTACGTTACATAATCATAAACAAAGAAATTCACCAAACATGAAAAACAGGTACAATTTTCTTGGAGAAGAAGCGTGTAAATGACACATTCAGGGTGTGGCAGCAATGTCACAAACCCATAGAACCTCGGGTGGAGAGGGTGTCTTGACCTGCACTTCATGTACACCATACACGCTCAGTACATAGTTCCAGGAAGTAAAATCCACAGGTGTCACGTCTGCTCTGTCTCGGACAATCTGGCAGCATTCATGGAATTAACTTGTGGAGTAATCTATGGGTCGTATTTTAGAACGTTCCTTAACGTTAAGGTCGACCTCAAGTCTATTGTAAAACCATCGAGAAAAATAGATTTAAGGTGGACCTTAATGTTAAGGAACTTTCTAAAATACGGCCCTGAATCTGTTGAAAATACATGTATTGCCATCAGAAGGGGTGGACTCCCCTTACGAAAATGTACCACGTGTAAATGACTTGACCACGTGGTAATGGGCAACTTTTACACATTTTGTGTGTAAATTTACCACGGTTTAATGCCATTTACACGTGGTACATTTTCGTAAGGGTCATAGAAGAAACCTCGAACTTTATGATGCAGACGTTGTTTGATCATCAAAATGTAACATTTCGTGGAAAAGTGTACCGACTACTAGTCTTTTGTTTCAGTTTATTAGCTAATTAGTGCGTTCTAAGATGCGTCTCATTCAATTCTTCTTGACTGATAGACCCCGCAGGTGCCTTCATATAACTTGTACTTTTATGGTATTTTGACATGTTTTATTTACAACGTCTGACCACGTTTCAAAAATTCACAACGTCAGCTTGCCCTTAATGCGGCACTTCGTGTGGTCCCAATATTTTCAAAATCGATTACTTGCATTCTCGAACAGATTAGTTTGAATTTGTCGAAATCTTCATTCAATATTAGACATTGTCCTTAGGTTAGCAAAATGAATAGCAGCACGGAAATATAAACAAAAACACACAGTTAAGGATTCAAAACCGATTCATATGCCAATTCATTGCCTCTCAACAAGTGAGCTTCACGGTAACACGAGAAATCAAGTGGCACGCTAAGACACCGAAATCCGTCTTTATCTCGGCTCTTTATCCCCCGTCATCGCGGCGTCGGGTGTATTTCTACCACGACAGAGTGGAATTGAAGTCACATAATTAGAGCTACAGTAAACATCGCATAAGTCGGATGCAAGTGGGCCAGCAAATTTTGTCCGACTTAGAGAAAATCCGCCTTATGTGTAAGTCGGATTTTCTCCGACTTACGTGTAAGTCGGATTTTTATCCGACTTAGGCATACAAGTCGGAGAAAATCTGACTTGTGCGACATTGGTAATGAACTCAGAACTGCCAAAAAGATCGAGACCATATTCATGGAACACACTTAAGGCTACCTGCTCTTAGGGCCCTCTAAAACTATTGTGTTGGGAACAACAAAAATAGATTTTAAGAGGACACTAAGGGTATAGCCCTGCGTGCTTCATTAATAAAGCCCCTGCTTTCATACTTGTTGATCTTGATGGCGCATTTCTTCTCAGAAACGCGACAGCTGACGGAAACTGCCGATCATAGTCAACGGAAAAGTGTTCAAATGCCTTTGTCAAATGTTGTGAATGTGTGTAGTAGAATGTGTGCATAGCCTATGCTCATCCGACTTATGCGACATGATTTTAATGGAAATGTATTACACTGGGACTCAAATTTTCATCTGACTTAGACGAAAATCCGACTTACAGGATCCGAGTTATGCGATGATTTTTAATGGAATTAACGTTGGAAAAAATCGGGACCTCGGGAGGTCATCTGAGTTATGTTAATAGAGAGCTTTCGCTATCCCGATTCCGAGATCGAGAACGGGAATCAGCTCAATTTTTGTGTATGACGTCATCATTGCTTGGGTAGTCGTTTCCCGTTCTCGATCAGATCTCCGGCGTTCAGCGCGTGGTTCTCGGTGGGGATTCCGAGATCGAAAGACGCCCACTTCACAGCGAAAATGGCCAATATTTGGGACACCATTCAGGTACTAGGCCTACTTGTCGTTTGGATATATGCAAAAAAGTGCATGTCTCGTGATGATCATGCTGTTTGGGGTAGAATGGTCAGCAGTGCGTGCATTGCAGTGTAATTTTTTGCAGTTGATTGGCATGATTGGGAATAACGTTTCCAGGCCAAACGCAGTCAACATGGTCAACAAGGGCAGCGTCACGTCAGTGTTGGCGAGGCCAGCGCCCACGCTTTCTCCTGTACGTCGACGACGTCACTGACGTCATATCTCGGTTCGGGATTGCGAAAACGGAACTTTCTTGTTTCCGAGAACGGGTACGAGATCGAGTATCGTTCTCGGCGGTTCGGATCTCGGAACGGGATAGCGAAAGCTCTCTATTATCCGAGTTATTCGACTCCGACTTATGCGATGTTTACTGTACAATGACTTCTTACAGTAGTCATGAAAATTGAACTCGTCACACAGGTTTATCTGTTTAACATATTCATTTCTTACACTGTACTGCAGACATTTCAGTTGAGCCATCATCATTTTTAT
Organism: Notospermus geniculatus; assembly: GCA_002633025.1. Taxonomy (NCBI): domain Eukaryota; kingdom Metazoa; phylum Nemertea; class Pilidiophora; order Heteronemertea; family Lineidae; genus Notospermus; species Notospermus geniculatus. The sequence continues at coordinate 124,831 of NMRB01001699.1, read as the reverse complement.
GATTGTACTCGAATATTTTGTTCTTGCCTCGCGCGATTTTGCTATCGTTTAACCATGAAAATATTGTAACCGGCCGAATGAAGACAGCTTTTGCCGTCCGCTAGCTTTCAGGCAGGACATGTAGGCAGTACATACTAAAATGTCATACGAAAATTCTCCATCCGATAATGAATGTGTTCGATAAAGGTTAGATGTGAACCTGCTATACATTCAACTGTGTATCCTGAATGCGAATTTTCTGAAGAATTCAATGAACTATGTACATGTAGGCCTACGATCAGCATGCTAAATAATCAAAACGAAGAATATGGAAGCCATGCTGGTACTGGTGTGACTGATGAAGGGCAGTTTATTTGTTCTACATGTAGGCCTAGTTATAAAGGCACGTAAAATATCCATGCGCCTCCTAACCCATTCTGTCCTTTGTTGCCTGCAGCAACTCAACATATTTCAAATGTAATGATTTCCAAGAACACGAAATCTTCATGAACATTATCGAATTTTGTCATTTTTTCATAATTTCCGACGCCGTGTTTACAACACGTGGAGTCACGGGTTCAGATTATTTCGGGATATTTCGGGCTAAGTTAGACGGTCATGATAAAAACATCAGGTATTGTATCGTTGTTTTCATTTTCGCCCATTTGAATATTTGTCATTCTCGACGGTGCGCCACCTTACGTTGAAATTTTTGAACTTCCAGAAATTTCAAGAGAAAAGAAAGCGCTAGAATTGCCTGAATAGAGCAACTTCGCCAAATAATCCGATACACTTTCGTTCCTCACGATATCTCGCGACAGAAAATTCGCAATTTTTTTTACTTGTGTCGTGGTCGAACCGGAAATATCTAAAGGGGATTTAATTGTATTTGTATTTTATTCACACAATATAAATACACGTATGGGTACAGGGCCGAAGCATATGCATTGTTGGCCCTGTACATAATAGATACATTCTTATGGAAATACTTGGTACAACTAAACAGGGAAAAAATACAGGTGAGCAGGTGACGCGGCATCCCAATTCCAAAGAATCAAGGACGACGACGATGTTTTCAATTATGTCATTCGGCCAGCGTTGCCGCAATGGAACAGAGTGTAGTCTGATCGCATCGCGCTGTCGATCGGTTATTTGTGACGTTTCGCAAATCTGACGAAATATGAAGTTAAAAGTTTGGGTTTATAGTCTGATATCAACTACGGTAGAGGTTCTCATACGACTCTACACTTTAACGCCAGTCTGTCCTGAAACCTTTCAGTAGAACTCAGATGAGCTGCTCATTTAGCGTTACAATCCGAGCATTTCCGACCGGTACCCATTTATACACTTGGGTGCAGAGAGGCCAGTGAGGCAAAGAGACTTGCCCAAAGTCTCACGCCCAGTGGGATTCGGACCCGGGACCTTCTGACCGCTAGTCGGAGACACGAACCACTACACCACCGGGCTCCATGAAGCACGAAATACGAAATTAGACTTCATTTCCACGATGTAATGTTTTTCTTAATCAGGAGATGGTTGGTACCATAAATATTGCCTGCTGCGTATGACGTTATGACGTTAGACCGATAGAGTTACGGTGTAACTTCATCCTCTTGCAACAGGTCCTCTAAAACGCGCCCCCTACTCGCACGTCCGAGGCGCTGTTGAAATTGGCGCCATTTCGCTGTGGAACTAGCGACAGAAAATCTGTCGCTGAATTTAACCAATCACAGCGAAGCTTCTATCCCGCCATGGTCACTCCCAAATATGGTGGTTTCAAACATTCCTCGATTCGCTGACAAACTCGCTGGTTGGCTCACATGATTATTAGCAGTGAGGTAAGGCGTTGTCAGTCACCAACGAATCACGAGCACATGCATGTCACGTGATTTCAACACATCATCGATCGTTGGTGACGTCAGAAAAGCTCGGAATTCAGGGCGAATTTGATAGCGCGTACCTGGCCTCACACTCTCCCACCCCAACGCCATCTGTGGAGGCCAGTTGAACCAGGCTAATCAGAGTGGAACCTCAGTAACACGAACAACCACGGGCCAGCAGTCAAGTGGCCCTGTTATATGTTTTCGGGCGTGACATGAGATCCGATTTGAATTTTCGGTAGACTGGTACCCGGTCTTCTGGGCAGCTTGCATTCGACGGAAGACCGGTGAAAGCAAATAATCTACGGCGGATTCCCGACGAGTCGAGTGACGTCATTCTACAGCTCCAAGAGCAAAATTGGATCATGTGACATTTTGACAAGATGGCGGCTCCCACAACTTCAGCATGATCTCGTAAATCATGAGTAAATTTTAAAAAAAACATTTTGCTCGAGATCAAAGTTGACTTTACCTCAGGTGAATGAAAGAAGGCAAACAGCTTGCAAGTTAAATGCCTGAAACGGCCCATGAAAGCTGAAATGCCCATGCAAGCTAAATGCCTGAAACGGGCACGGTGATGCAATTGTTATTTTGCCAACAGTGTAAGGGAGGGCTTCCCCGAGCTAAATATAGACCAGCGGGTGCCATGATGATTTCATGCAATAGGAGCAGTCAGCCGCGCATATTGCAAACAGATGGCAGCAAAGTCTTAGCGGACCGATGTACAGGAAAATCTACGTGAATGCTGCTCGATCGATAATGACTGGGTCCGCTAGATGCATTGAATTGGGCCGTAGTGACACCCAGTGGTCAACTCACTGCGTCTGTCGTAGTATTTTTAATCAGGGCAGTGTTCGGTCTAAATTTGGGCACATGTTGTTCTGCTCACATAGTGTTCCAATCAAGAAAAGTGAATGACCAATCTACTGCAGTTGGTGTAATAGATTCATTTCATCGAGAGCAGTCCTGTCCCTGTGGAGAATCGGCATCAGCCTTTCCGAGTAGCAGCAACCCTCTCCGAGTCTTCTCTTACACCTCACCGAGTAAAAATGGCGGATGTTGCTGAAACGCCGACAAAACTGGTGGATTTATAACTCTTACCTCAAAGTAAGTCTTTTATGATCCCGTCGAGGCTATTTTAATTTGTATACTCCATCGTTCGGTAGAAAGTTTTTCAAGGTTTCAGCTTGCAATCGGCTGTACGAAGTGAAATTGTTGGGAAGGTTGCCGATCTGCATAAAATCCACTGTGTCAATCGCTTCATCCTCGGACGAAAATGCCTCTTTTAGTCAAGTACAAACACTAAAATGGTTATCTTCGTGATCATAATTAAGTTTTAGTCTTAATCTTGGAAGAAACAAGGTGTCTGCGAGATAAAAAAGGCCAACAGTTGACTAAACGAGGCCTTTTCGTCCGAGGATGAAGTGATTGACATAGCACAGGCCAGTGAATTTTACGCAGATCGGAAACCATCCCAACAATTTCACTTCATACAGCAGATTGCAAGCTAAAACCTTGATAACCTTTCTACCGAATGATGAAGTATACAAATTAAAATAGCCTCCACGGGATCATAAAAGACTTACTTTGAGGTAAGAGTTATAAATCCACCAGTTTTGTCGTCGTTTTCTGTCTCATCAGCGACATCCGCCATTTTTACTCGGTGAGGTGTAAAATAAAACTCGGAGAGGGTTGCTGCTACTCGGAAAGGCTGCTTCCGATTCTCCACGGTGAATTAGTCCTGCAAGGAATTCAACGTTAAACAGACCTGGAGGAAGGGATGGTGGTCGCCAGGGAAAAGTCCACAATGGACTTAAATATCCAATGTTAGGGCCTTCTTTCCTAAGGAAACTCAATCCATGGACTTATATCACTGATGAATTGAAGACTACGGATTTAGATTCCTAGGACTTAGGGTTCGTTTACTAGCCGCATGACTGCCAAAAACAAAAGTACGTGAAAGAAAGTTGTTTTTGCTTTTGATGGCACTGTCTGGTTTTGTCTGGACGGGGCTGCTCACGTTATTGAAGTGGTCACCACCAGGGTTCTGTTGTCTGCAGGCCTATCTACAGAAAAACTACCCTCGTATGGGCGGTTATAAGTGCAAAAAGGAGACGTTGAAACGAGAACAAGGACGTTGCGAGACGAAGACAACATGTGGCGCGCGATCGATCTTGCTGTTACATTTGCAAAAGGGGACGTCGAATCAAGAACAAGGACAACGAAACGAAAACAAAGACGACGAAACGAGAAGCAGGACGTTGCGAGACGAAGACGACAGGTGGCGCTCGCGTGTTTCTCGTTTTTTGAAGATCGGAAAACAACATAAAGTTTGAATCTCCTAATCTGATGTTCATTTCATCATCGACATGCGCGAATCCTTGGGTCCCTCCCCTATTTTCTGCAAACTGTACGTTTCAAACATGTATTTTCCGCGGCACGCTAGAATGCCCGCCAGCGAATTTTTTTCCTGAACCTTTCAGCAAGTAAACTGTACATTTTGTAGTTACTAATATAGTCGCTAGGGGACACTTCTAAAGCACTTTTTCAACGCGCGTGGGGTTATGTCACGGGGGTTAGGTTTAGGGATAGCGTAGGAGTATAGGTTAGGGTCAGGGATTTATTGTATAGAGGTTCTTCACTGACGTCACACGGCCGCCATACTGGCCGTCAAAATCGGCCATGGAGGTTGCCATCTTGTTCTCGGTTCGAACATTCAGCGGCCCATACAGACCACTAGGAGCATACAACTCAACAAATCACTTTACCTCTCACAGTTTCTGAGCATAAGTAGTTTGTCTGGTGTGAAAACCGTGTTGGAAACAAAGCGAATCGTCCATACGGCTTGTTGTAGAACAGTGTAGAAGAGGTCCGATGAATGCCGACAACGTACAAGCCACGTCAAAAACGCTGTGTTGATGCTGTGACGTTGCGTCATTTGACGGCCAATATGGCGGATATTTGGAGCTGTGACGTCACGTGAAGAACCTCTATAGGACCCAGATTCAATCCCATCGCTGCCGGCCGCCTCGGTAGCTCAGTCAGTAGAGCTTTTGCCTAGTAATCCGCAGGTCCCGAGATCGAGTATCATCTAGGGGCGGATTTTTTCCACTGCTTCTCCTGTTGTGATTTTCTTTTTACTGAAAACAGTCCGAACACAATTGCTCATGAAAGGTTCAGGGAAAAAATCGCTTCCCGCCATATCCATACAGCCCTCACGTGCGTACCAATCACAGTCCCGCGCCTTTTACCTTAGTCGATATGTTTAGCTTAATCTGATAATTGCCCTCGGGGCGGTGCTTCAACTACAAGTATGTACATGTACATGATATCAATAATAATCTTCTGACGCTGAATGGGCTTTTTCGAAACGTTTTGACAATAAGGCCACACTTTTTTTATTCTTTGGTTTACGGGCCCGCCGACGTGGCAAAATGCCATTCCCAAAAAAAAAATAAAATTGGGAAAATCAGTTTGTTTTATTTCCGCCGAAGTTCAAAGGAGGTCTTCTGAGAAAAAAACAAATAAATGGAGTTGTTTTTATTCCCGCCGACCTTGATTTCAGCAGTCACGACAGCTAAAAATAAACAAAACCAACTGGCGTATGTCTATTTCCCGGCAGCGAGGACGGAAAGAAGCAGAAAAGAGGCATTTATAAAGAATTTATTTGGTTTTTTATTTCCTCCGATTTGTCTAACCTGTCATTCTGAAGCTGAAAATGAAAAAAATGAACTGAACTGAAGTTTTTTTTTATTTTTATTCCGTCCTCCGTACCTGGGCTCAAAATCTTTATGCCCGTAAACCAAAGGATATACTAACCGTGGCCCAATTTTCGGAAAAGTCATTTTTCAATGCCCGTGTGCAATCTTATTCCCAAATACATGTACCAGTAAATCCCATCTGAAGGAGTCTAATTTTCAAAAGTTCTCAACCCCGTTGTGGCTTCACAAAACGGAGTAGACAGATTCGAACATTTTTGATTTTGGCCTATATCTGCAAAAAGAAACGAAAAAAAAGACGCGAACGCCACCTGTTTTCTTCGTCTCGCAACGTCCTTGTTTTCGTTTCGCTGTCCTTGTCCTCGTTTCGTTGTTCTTGTTCTCGTTGCGAGTCCCTTTTTTGCGCTTATAACCGCCCATACCTTCGAGGACACCAACCATTAACTCCCAACCATTATTCCTCTAAAAACCCTGCAATCAGGACACCTCTTAATTACGGACCGTCACACCAGTGGTGTCTAATACAGAGGTGTTCGATGCACTCGCATGTCGTCTCAGATATGCCTGCACGGTTATCAGGGCACCTCTCAAAAACGGGCCTCTGAGGAATGTGTGTTTCACAAAGTGGAGACGTTCTACATTGGAGAGCTTTCGCTATCCCTATTCCGAGATCGAGAACGGGAATCAGGTCGATTTTTATGTATGACGTCATCATTGGTTGGGTATTGTTTTCCCGTTGTCGATCAGATCTCCGGCGTTCAGCGCTTGGGTCTCGGTAGGGATTCCGAGATCGAAAGCGCCCAGTTCACAGCAAAAATGGCCAATGTTTGGGATACGATTCAGGTAGGCCTACTACTTGTCGTTTGAATATGATGTGCAAAAAAGTGCATGGTTCGTGGTGATCATGGTGTTGAGTCGTTTGATTTGGGGTACAACGGTCAGCAGTGCGTGCTTTGCAGTGTAAAAATGTATGCCTACTGATCGTTGCAGTTGACATGTTGCATGCAGGCCAAACGCAGCGTCACGTCAGTGTTGGCGAGGCCAGCGCCCATACATGGGCGCCCATACATGTATGGCCAGCGCCCATACATGTAAATCGACGACGTCACTGACGTCATATCTCGGTTCGGGATTGCGAAAACGAACTTTCTTGTTTCCGAGAACGGGTACGAGATCGAGTATCATTCTCGGCGGACCGGATCTCGGAACGGGATAGCGAAAGCTCTCTATTGCTTAATCTTTCAAACATTTTCTTATTCTGTCACAGAATGCGAAAACAACCTAGCTACAGACCTTCATCCACATTTAATACAGTTATGTCAGTAGTGTCTGGTCGTTTGTTGGCGTATTACAAACCTTCCCTCAACTTAAATTATATGAAAAAGTTCACCCTCACCGTCTTCGTGAGGATACGGAAAATGGCGGACAATTGCGGCATTATTTTGATAGCTCACCAATTAAACGCCATCGTATTTGGTTACAATAACCGGGACATATTCTATTTGTGTATGACGTCAAAGGGCATCCGAAAATGTTTTTCACATTTGCATACAGTTCACATGCGACAATGGCTGAGTATCATCGTCTCCGTCGTCTCTTTCCCAAAATCTGCGAGAGTATTTTTAGATGGGTCAGAAAGGAAAGTAAATAGCACATGGCCTGTTTGGCGAAGTAGGAAAAACAATGAACGTGCGTTTATGACACTAAGTCTATCATTGCAAGGAGAATACTCGAATCTGGCAATATTTCCTTTTACCTTTACCAAAGATCAAGTGAAGACATACTTGTACGGAATCGGTAAGGCAACATCACCGGCATGACCGGCAAGCAGATAGAATCATGTTGAACACATTCTTTAAAACAAACAGCCCATATTGAAGATATGTTTTCTATCAAATCTTACAGTATTATTGGCAACTATCCTCATTCAGTGTACTCCTCTTGCAATAAACATACTTGGGGAGGTTCTAATGTTTAGGGTTAATTGAAATTAAAGGATTATTTCTTAGCGGACAATTTCATCATAGAAGACACCCCTCGTTAAGAAAACCAGAATTCAGTCCCAAGTACCGGTCATGACTTGCATTCAGATCGGTGTTTTCAAGACATCGCCTTCACATATTCACCAAATAACACTCCATTTTGCCGATTTAAACCATCTTCCTATTTCAAAAATGCTAGAAAAAAGACCAGATGGTAAGTGAAAATGCTGCTGCAGAAAGATCTCGAAATGATATCATCAGTTTACAGGTGACAGCACCGCCAGTAATTCATATTTTGAGCATGGTAATGAATTCCACTTCATATCTAAATGTAATTCTGAATCTGATTATCAGTAAAACTGTGCTTGGAAAATGGTGGTGTACCAGGAAACGAATTATACCACACAAAACTTACATGCTTGTGGGGCAGGTCTAATGGAAAAAAATGGAAAAGTTTCCTTTCAGCAGAAAACGCAAACATTTTTTTACCACCCTGTGAATGTAACTATCCAATTATTTATATTCTGTCACATAGGAAGTAAAGGTAAGGCTGCTGTGTTCTATTCTTGTGGGCCATGGGGCGGAAGTTGTACTTGCACTTCGTGGTGACTCTCAGGGGCAACTTTTTTTCTTTTTTATTTCCAAGAAAAGGTCATTTTCAAGCAATTATTTTCAAAACATTTCCGCGTCAAAAGTTGCTCCTAAGTTTTAAATATTGGGAATTGAACTTCACCATTGGATTAGACGCTACAGTGGAGCTATGTGCAGGAGAATGGGTGACGATGTACAGCTAACTTTTGAACGGTTGGATTTACACCCCATAAATGTGTTACCAACGGATAGAAATATGCTGCCTCGGAATCAAATAAGCGTCCAAAACCTGGGTTCAGATATCTCTTATATGATGTTTCCGCAGAACTCCATATGGATGTTACCAAAGTGGGTCATTTTTGTAACCCTGCTTGATATTTGACTGATTTTGTTAGTTTTTATATCATTTTCAAGCTCTTCTCAAGCTCTTGCCAATGATATTCGCTTGGTTAAAATCGGATAAAGTTGATTTTATATCACATACTTATTTACACTTCATTGATATGTCATTAATTAACAGCCTAGGAGCAACTATTTTTTGCGGGAACTTTGCATTTTCTGAAAGTTCTGACCACTATACACCTAAATCTCTTGCCCCCCAGTAAGTCACCACGAACTCAGTGAAATGGTCCATGGACCAGGTGCTCCCCTGAGTGAACACACCACAAGAACAAATGGCAAATGTTAAATCAGAATGTTCCAGGGCAAGCCCTGAGTTCCAGGGTAATATGATTATGGTCAAAATTTCAAGGTCAAACCATTCTCGCTTGAGTAATTTATGATATTCTAAACTCCCACTCACCTGTCCCATTCCTCAAAAACGATTAAATTCTTAGCTGAAGATAATGGGGGGGGGGGGGGTCCCAAGCCTGGTAAAGAATGACAGCGTGCGATATCTTCAACTTAGGATTTGGTCATTTTTCCCGGGCTCATGAATGGGACAGGTAAGTGGGAGTTTAGAGAATATGTGCCAAGGTCCAGCTGTACACATACAGGGTACCTATATACATGATCACACCAAGCTGGAAGATACTAAGTCAAGTAACCACGTAACGTGCCACCCAAATGCAAAATATTTGACCACCATGGCCTTGAAAAGTAGGTCAAATCAAAAACCTGTTACATATGTCATGTATCCTCATTAGATGCATGGATGATGAAAACTTGGAGACGATCTAGTCGTTAGTTTAGGTGTTATTGGACGTTAAGATTGCGTTTTGGCCACCTTGTTGATCAAATACCATATGACTTTTCACGTCGTCGCCAGCGAGAAATTCTGACAATGAAGATGACATGGGAATTCATTTAAATGGTTTGTATCTCAACCTTACAGGTTTTGCTTTCAAGAAGGAGAGTACATCTATCAGCAACCCTTACGACCATAATGCAACACTTTGGGTGCGAGGTGAGGTCGAGTGTGCCTCTGAGTGCATCACCGACGTCAGATGTTGTGCTATTATCGTTACCTCACAAGAGAGAAGAGGGTGTGGGCTATTATCAATTTGTAGTCCATCAACAAACAAGATAACGAACAAAAAAATGTCGGAGCATATCCTTTATTTATATTGGAAAATTATTGCAGTAGAGTGCGAGACATAAAATCAGTTTTCTTAGAAGGTATTTACATGTAACTACATGTACAATACGCATTAGGCAATAGCTCATAAAATTGCTCCATGTAGCGCCACGATGTATTCATTCGTCTTCAAACGAGTAAGGATATTTCGACAGTCATTTTTTGACAGTCAACAGTCATTTTTGTGAAATAGGCCTATATGGTGGCACCCAACATCAGAAACAAAGAAATAAAAGGAAGAGTTGGAAAAAAGGTCTCTGAATATTACTATTCAATCCTGTGTTACGAGTCTGCATGTAAATTGCACACTTTCTTGGAGACAGGCAATCCTGGGACCTTATTCACAAAGCTCTCTTAAACTTTAAGGGTACGCAAATCCTTTGTCAGGCTGATAGTGAACAATAGGTTGTCCGCAAAAGGACAATAGTTTGCGCACTCCCGTAAGTTACGAAAGCTTCGTGAATAAGCTCCCTCGATCTTTGATAAGGAATTGAGGGCAGGGCATGTAGGTGAAGAATAGTATTCATCAATCTGTGTCTGTCATGCCTCTTATGTGACTCCCCCTTGTACAGGCCTAAAAGTAAAAAAAAGTTCTACTTTTTCTGACATGAATTAAGGGCCGTATTCACGGATCGCACTTTAGCCTAAAGTATAGCTTAAGTTTGACTTCTCTATGATTGAAGCATTACGAAAAGTCATACTTTAATGAAAGTGTGACCGGTGAATACGGGCCTATGTGTAGGTCCACGGAAGAATAGACCAGGCAGAAAGTGATGAGCTGGGGGGGGGGGGGGG
>NMRB01001699.1:85094-107266 GCA_002633025.1 Notospermus geniculatus | reverse complement strand
GGCCAACACTTATATGGTGCCGGTAATTAGCCAACCCTGAAACATGGTGTTGGGCGAACACTGGTAACTTACACTAAGAAACAGGTCACTGGGAAATGGTGTCCCGACACCGAGAACCAGTGTCCATCCGACACTGGGAAATGGTGTTTAACTGACACCGAGAACAAGTGTCCAGCCGACACTGAGAAATGGTGCTTGGCGACACTTGTAAATGGTGTCAAACCGACACCGAGAACCAGTGTCCAACTGAGAAATGGTGTTGGCGACACCGAGAAACAGTGTCCAGCTGACACTGAGAAATGGTGTTTGGCGACACTAGTATATGGTGTCAAACCGACACCGAGAAACAGTGTCCAGCCGACACTGAGAAATGGTGTCGGACAAACACTGAAAAATGGTGTTGAGCAACACTGAAAAAGAGTGTTGGGATCAACACTGCTCTGCGGTGTTGGGCACTAACCGACACTGACTTTTAGTGTCAAATTGACACTTGTTTTTGGTGTTAAGGTAACACTACTTTTTTAACAGTGCATTTACAATTCATTATATAATCATCTCAACAAAGGTAGTGCGATCGGGATACATGTTTATTCACCTGTTGGACTTGACTAGCTAGACCGACGTCGTTGCGTTGTTCGAAATTTCGATAAACACCAGTGTTTTGGTGGACTTGTCTAACAGTTGTCTTACAAATGTTTAGGCTTAAACAAGTCCAAATTAGACAGGCGAAAAACACCTTTTATAAGTTCGGGCCATAAAGTTTTAAAGCTGACAGGTCAGATATACTCTCTGACTTGTATGCAAAAATTTTTACGCTCAACTTCGGCAGACCACGAGGCTGCCGAAGTCGAGCGGTGGTGTTCGTCTAGTCCACGGTTGATCCCGATCACCACGATTCGGAAGCACGATTAGATGCCATCTGTCGCGTTTTATTACGATTTAACACGATCTGATGCGATGAACACGATTGATTAACAATTAATCGTGTCGATCGTAGAAAATTTTTAAACCGGCCAAAAGTTTCCTTCGATCAACACGATTGCCACGACTGACCTCAAGATCTGATAAGACCTGATAGGATCACCACGATTACTCCACGATTAAAGCACCACGGTATTGCCACTTTCTGTCGACAGCCGGCGCCACCGTACCCGTTCTCCAATACTGTAGTTAAGCCTTTCGCCCCAGTGTTGGAGAATGTATGATTACACTACAATGCACGTAGTAGCATGCGTAGTTTACCAAGTCGCCAATAGAGGTCTCCCTTAACGCGGGTAGGTGTAACGCACGATTGGGAAGCAATACTGTGGTCCTTTAAGATCGCGATTTCAATCGTGGCGTGATTCGTGATAGTGTGAAAAGTGGTCCGAACAAGTGGAATTCAATATGCTCCTTAAGCTGTGTGGAGCACTCAAAATCACTCTTATATTTGAGACACCTCGATGGCAGTCTGAACTTTAAGCAGCGAGTTCCGCGCATAGAAATATTTCAGTCATTCACTGCAGTTCAGTTCGAAATTATGGCCGGTCTGATGTTAGCTCTTCAACTTGATATAGAGGGAAGGCGGGCAATACGTCGGGAACGTGTGTTTCGGGATAGGGAAGTGTATGATGACCTTGAGCTGTATCAAAGATACCGATTAGATCGACAGACAATATTAGACCTCGTTGATTTTGTTCGAGACGACCTTGAACCAAGAACGGAACGGATTCATGCTATCCCCCCGGAACTAAACCTTCTGGCAGCGCTTCGTTTCTACGCATCCGGATCATTTGAGCAGGTGACGGGGGATACAGTGCATATATGTGAACCACGCTTCAGCCGTATCCTTTCACAGGTTAATAACGCGCTGCTTCAATTAATAGGACAAGTTGTGAAGTTTCCATCACCAGCTAATGTTCAGCAAAACGTGGCCGATTTTTATGATATTGCTCACTTCCCTGGCGTGATTGGTGTCATCGATGGAACCCATGTGTGGATTTTGGAACCCTTCACAGCATGAGTGGAGATATGTAAACAGGAAAAATTACCATTCCATTAATACCCAAGTCGTAATGGATCCGCACTGCCGTTTCAGCAACATCGTAGCAAAATGGCCCGGCAGTTCCCATGATTCCGTAATTCTGAGAGAAAGTGCATTTGCACAAATCATGGAAAGAAGAAATGGTGAAGAGGTCATCCTCGGTGATAGTGGATATCCTCAGCGTCCATGGTTAATGACACCATTTCTTAATCCTAATACGACAATGCAACGGAGGTACAAGAGGGCTCATAAATGGACAAGATGTTTGGTCGAACGTGCAATCGGACAGTGGAAAAGACGTTTCCACTGTCCACGATACGCCCCAAGGAAGGCTTGCGAAATTATTGCGCCTTGTGCCATTGTACACAATATCGCAAAAGACAGACGGCTGCCTGATTTTGACGAGGGAACCATCGAGTTACAGCCACAGCCAGAGGAGGATGTTGACAATGTTGTGATACTGCCTGACCGACGCCTTGTGGCTGATGCTAGGAGTGAAATTGTCCGCAACCATTTTGGATAAGTTGTGAGTGTTGCGGGTAAATTCTTCCGCAGTTAGTAGTAGTCTAGGAGCTAACAAAGATTTAATGCACATCTCAAGTACACAAACTTTTTTGGGTTTGGGGGTTAGTTTCTATCCCACTGACCACAAAATCCCAATTCTTAAGTTCCGCAAATGGTGCGTTTAGAATATAGAGCCGTTTGAGTTTTGGGTACTGACTTTATCATTGGAGCATAATTAGAGCATTAATGTACAGGGGCTTGGAATCTGATGTACAGCTAACTTTTAAATGGGTGGCTTGGGACCCTATAAATGTATTGCCAGTAGATAGAAACATGGGTCCACTGAGACAGAAAAACATATTCTTACGTATTTTATCTTATTGGAAATGATGTTTTACATCTTTTTCAGAATTCTGGCCCGGCGGCCATTTTAAATTGATAAATTACTGTTTATTGAATTTCTCATCCTATAGCAAATAAAAACAAATAAGAATAGGCTAATCTGATTCTATGGACCCATGTTTCTATCTATTGGCAATACATTTATGGGGTCTCAAGCCACCCATTTAAAAGTTAGCTGTACATCATTATCCAAGCCCCTGTACAAATGCTCTGATTTGGGTCCAATGACAAAGCCAGTACCCAAAGTTCAAACGGCTGTATCTTCTAAATGCACCATTTGCGGAACTTAAGAATTGGGTTTTTGTGGTCAGTGGGATAGAAACTAACCCCCAAACCCAAAAAAGTTTGTGTACTTGAGATGTGCATTAAATCTTTGTTAGCTCCAGGTATATAGTAATGAAGGCAACAATATCATCATTCCTGTACATCGAAACTGTTGTTGTCATCGACATTGTCCTGATACTTGCAATTCAACAGCAATCAGTTTACTAACCTATCAAGCAACAAAGGAATACTATGGGCGGTTATTCCCGCAGATTTAGAGGTAGCTTGGTTTATACGTTTAAAATAGGTGACAAGGACGTTATGTAGCCTTTATTTTCTTTGAAGCACGTTTTTATTTCATTATGTGAGGATTTTTCTTTGTAAGTTACGCGACAAATACCATTTATTCGTTAGGATTCAGACGTTCAAGTTGTTTTCTTTAAATGTCCCTGATTCAGTTGTACACACGATTCAGATGTTTACGCGATTCAGTAGTATACGCGATTTAGACGTTAGATGGCGCTGCAATCAGAATTTTATTGTCACTGATGCAGGCGGCACTGGAACTTCGGCACTCCTCTGATTCTTCCTTCGAGACATGAAAAATTGATCCTAAATTCCTGAAAAAATGCCTACAACATCATGAAAATGTCCCAGAACATGTGCCTGCGAACATAGGCCTATGGTGAGTGGCGTGAAATGGAGTATGGTCGAAATATCACCCTTCTTTTGGTTTTTGTTTCGTTCAGACCGATCACTTCCTGAAGGAGGACATGAATTTGGCAAGTTTGTGGCGTGGTTGTAAGGTGATATCCCAACAGCGAATGATGGTTTATTAACAACTGGCACATCTCTGGCAGGTTGCCTGCAGACTGGACCATGGTAATTTACTGGTAATGGAGAATTGCTGGTGGTGGTGGCGGTTGATGGGCTTTTACCTTGGTTGTTGACACTAAACAACTGTGCCGCCATATTGGCAACAGTACGGGGGGGGGCAGTAGGGAAATTCTGGATCAGGAGCAGGAAAAAATCAAATATTTTCATTTTCAGTTTTATTCGGAGATCGGAAAAAAATAAAAGAAAAAAAGTTTTTTTCCCCAAGAATTTCCTTTATCTCGTCGGTGGACTCGGAAAAAGAAGCATGAAAAAAAAACTTTATTTTTGTTTCAAATCTGGAGTTCAACATGTCGGAGGACTCGCGAACCGAACTATCAAAAAAGCCTCGCCTAAGTAACCCGGCGACAGGTGCGCTGCATGCACTGGCTCTTCGGTCATTTCTGTATGAAGGCGCGAAAACGAGGTAACTTAATGGATGCGCCTGTCCGTTCTGCACAGCGCCATTTGTGGCCGTGCTAAGAACTAACGAAAACACGGGAATTTTGAGGTCACACTATACATGAAATTCCCCTCGCCAGACCCGGTGTAGCGTTTTTCAGTGAGGCCCGTGTGACAATACAAAACATGTAGATTGACGGAATAAGCGGCGACTTGACAATGAGCGACACACACAGAAAAAGTGAGTCCGTTTCCCAGTGTGTTCTGAACAATGGGAATCACACAGAAAAATGGCCACACTGAAAAACACCGGGCTTCAAAAAACACGGTGAGCTTGCCGTGTTTCAAAAACCCGTGTTTTTCAGACAATGATTTCTTGAAGCCAGGTGTAATGTAGGGAGCTGCCGCAACACAAATTCAAAAGAAATTCAGGAACTCAATTGGTATGCACATCGGACGCTGAGGTTGATTTCTGTAAAACCGCGTTTTTTTTAAAAAATGCAGCGGCTCCCTACATCCCCGATGCACTGGTTTCAGAACATCAGCCACAGCAACCATTGCTCCCGTAATGTTCCCATCAGCTGATGAAATTTTTATTGAAATCGACCCACACGCCCACACGCAGAGAAATAATTCAGAAAAACTTTTATTGGAAATGAATTGAAATTATCAGAATATTCAAAACTTTTAGCAAGAGTGTATATTTATGCTACGGATCCAAACAGGAAAGAGAGTCTATCATATCTACTTGGTGGAATTTTGACTTGAATTGAATCTCAAAATTAGGAGTGTCCTGAGATTTCTGGAGCCCATTGTAACAACATACACTGTCATGTAATATTCCTAACTGGAAAAGGAAAAATCCTTTTTTACTGCCATTCGCATCTTTTTGGATGAAATAAGCCATTAGCGAGGTTTCGCAAAAACTCGAGATAAAATGAGTGTCCAGCCTACTATTTTGTCCCTAAAATGAGTTTCTTTGCTACTCGAACACAGAATGAGTACCAGTTTTCTAAGGTTGGAGACTCATTCTGAAGTAGAGACAAAGTCTACTCATTTCGAGTTTTCTCAGTTCTCCAGTCGATGGGACAGGGCATCAGTTGGAGAAAATTGGAAACAAACCGAGGGGAACTAAAACCTGCTCATATGAGGAGCTTGGTGGTGTGGTGGTTCTGGTGTCCGACTTGCGATCAGAGGGTCCTGGGTTCGAAACCCACTGGGTGTGAAACGTTTTTTTTTTAATATATGGAGACATCACTTGTTTATTCGATTCGAGACAACAGACAATCCGGTGGAAACAGCTGAGAATCATTTTCACCAGTTGGAGACAATGTCATCTCAAGTGGAGACCCAGTTATGTCTATTCGAGTTGCAAAAGAAACTCATTTTAGGGACAAGAGTTGGAGATTTATTTTATCTCGAGATGAGATAGTTTTTTCTTTCTGTGAATCTGACGAAACACGAAGTACGAAATACGAAATTCAGTTACACTTCAAGGACCTAATATTTCAGGAAAGGGTTGGTACCACAAATGAAATGTGACCCTCTGCTACAAAACCAGTGTAAAGTCGCGCCGAAAATGAGCCTAAACGTACCGACATGACACCAGAAGATAAAGATAGAAATAGAATCGCTCAGAATTCACAACAGACAGGCAGACAATACTGAGACTGACAAACGCACTGGTCCCAACTTGCCAACCTCAGCGTGACTGATGATTGGTTTTGTGGTGGAGGTTTACATTTGTCAATTTCGGTGTTGTCTGTCTATTGTGAGGTATGAGTGATCCTGTCTCTATCTTTATCTCCTAGTGTCACGCCAGTACGTTTAGGCTCGTGTTCCATGCGACTTTACACTGGTTTTGAGGCGGAGGGTCACAAATGTTCCTGCTGCCGGTGCGTCTTTTAGCATACATGTATCATCTTGAATTTTTAAATTTCCACTTCGTATCTAGGGAGTGGGAAAGAAAGATAAACGTAAAGGTTTAATACACACTGTGTAGTTGGGGAGCCAGATGACATTTATTTACACTATTGAGTACAAAAGGTTTTGGTGCCTAATCCTATTCGGATTATCATGCTAATGCATGAAAGGGGCGTCTTAAGTTGCACAATCCTGGGGTTTGGTCCCTAGAGACCCCTAAATTAGGGTACTGGAAATAAAGAAGGGGTCAAAAATATGATATCATCAGATCATATCAGTATTGGTGTCAAAATGTAGGTCTATGAGTGTACTTCAAGAAAAAATGCATTCAAAAGCCAGATCAGGTCCTTGTTCCCCTACAAAAGGGGCTAAAAATGGAAAATCCCGATTTTGACCCCTTGCCATTTGCTTCACGGGCAATTTCAGTCGATAAAAGTTGATTAGTTCCACTCAGATAAGTAATACCTCCATTTTAATACCCATCTTGACATATTTTCTTTGGCTGAAGGTCCTTAAGGATCAAAACAGGTCAAAAAGGGTCGAAATTGCAAGTCTGAGTATACCCGAATAGATCACGGTGTCAAGATGGGTATCAAAATGTAGGTACTACATAGGCGAGTGGAACTAATCAACCTTTATCAACTGAAGTTGCCTCTGAAGCCAATGGCAAGGGGTCAAATTTGGGATTTTTCATTTTTTAACCCTTTGTGCAGGGGAACAAGGACCTGATCTGGCTTTGGGATGCATATTTCCTTAAGTACACTAACAGACCTACATTTTGACACCAATATTGATATGATCTGATGATATTTTTGATCCCTTCTTTATTTCCAGTACCCTAACTTTAGGGGTCTCTAGGGATTGTGCAACTTAAGACGCCCCTTTCATGCATCAGCATGATAATCCGAAGAGGATTAGGCACCAAAACCTTTTGTACTCAATTGTGTAAATAAATGTCATCTGGCTCCCCAACTAGTGACTTTGTCGGTGTAACTTCATACGCTAAAAGACGCTCTTGCCGCAGGCGATATTTGTGGTATCGATCACCTCCTGAAATACATTACGTCATGGAAATGAAGCCCAATTTCGTTCCGTATTTCGTACTTCGTGTTTCGTCAGATTTGCGAAACCTCACTATTATCGTTTCTGTCATTCGATAGCCGATTGATTTATGAATCAGTTTAATTTGATTGTGCCCTACTCCAGTTACTGCTATTCTGAGGAACCTGACCGTGCAACTGCGTTTTTCATGATCCTTTCGCTCACTCTGATTTCCACATTAGGGAGTTTTCGCAAAGCCCCCGAAACGCCAACGCGAACGCCAAACCCATTGTTCGATGCCACGAAGAGAGCACCGAACAAAAGGATAGACGTTCCCTATTAGTGAATTGGTCACTCGAAACTACCTACGATGAACGAATGCTGAATCACAGAAGCCGAGAAGGTCTACATTATTTTTGAACTTTCGCAATCGCCCGGACAGACATACGATTACATTTAAGTTACGATTTTTTATTGTCCGAGTATTACCTGAACAACAGATCAGCGCAGTCGGTGGCGTAAAGGGGCTTACAGATCGACATTGCATCCTGAGGCAACTCGAGGCAACTAGATTTCCGGCGATAGAAGCAACTCGGAGTGACTGATCAGTTGCCTATTTTGTCGACCTGAGCTCGCTTGCGTCTTCGAGCAACTGCCGGATCCGCTAGTTGCCGCGAGTTGCTTCGAGTTGCCCATGTTCTACTTTTCGGCGACTAGTTGTCTCCAGTCAGATCCGTCGACCTGCGCCTGCTTGCGACTGATTAGTTCCTTGAACGGGGTATTTACATGTAGTTGAAAATCACGCGACGTATACCGAAAAAAGATAACGGCGGCAGTGGAATGGACCGAGGGCATGAAAGACGCGCTGTCGACATGAGCGTGCTGTTCGAGGTAACTGCCAGTTGCTCCGAGTTCCTCTCAATCGCAAAAATGTCGACCTGGGCCCGGTTGCACGAAACTCACGACAGCGCTATCTTGGTGTTAGCGCTATCTTCATGTTAGATGACGTAAAAATCCTTTGTTCTTTTACGTCATTTAACATCAAGTTAGCGCTAACACCAAGATAGCGCTGTCGTGAGTTTCGTGCAACCGGGCCCTGCGCGTGGTGGTTTTTTTATCTGCGACGGGTCCATTGAGTTGCTTCAAGACGCAATGTCGACCTGTAAGCCCATTAACTGGGCGATGGCGAAAACTCACAGTTGTAAAGTCAAACCTTGTCGTGGCTGATAGGCGGTACGAGGTTTGTCGCGGCAATACATAAATACGTGGAGTATTTTCCAATTCACATACGACCGGAAAAAATGAGCATGAACAGTACATTTTGGCTGAAGTACCTCTAGAACATCACAGACTACCAGCCTATTTGGTGGCGCCACTGTATTCACCCTGGGTCAGTCAATGGTGTAAAATCAAGATATGGCATCCAATGAGGTCTGCAGGTCCAAAAAGGCATTAGGTTCCGTCCGAACCAGAGTAGAAAGTCCGTCGCCATTCTATAGTAAACATTTCTTATTGTAATTTATGGTATAGTTCAAGCAACACTTATGCATTCAAAAACAATACAAGCTCATCTGACGTTCATCAACTCATTAGGTATCATTACATACCCGTTGAGAATGTAATGATTGTTTGGACTACTCGCAGGGTACTCCTGGACGCCTCGTTTAAACACGGGCCATTGAACCATCTTTTTTGAAGATGGGGATTTGGCCTAGTGGTTTAAGGCGTGTGCCCCTGAGTGCTGGCGATTGATGCCATATGCGAGGGTTCGATTCTGGTAGCAAGCAATGTCTTTCAACTCAGAAACCCGATTTTCTATTTCATATTCGTTGAGAATGATTCTTATTTTATTTCTTTGACCATAATTATTGTAATTATTTAAATATTCTTTCTACAAATACATACACACCACTCGAGTCATGAATGTATTGTTGCTCATATCATGTACAGTGTTTTTCTTCGAATATATATTCAAATAACTAGACTATGGCAAAAGAAATAAAATAAGATTCATACCCAGTATGTTTGTAATGATACCAAATGGAGATACATGTACATGTATTGTGAAAGTCAGACGAGCGGTTTGTGATTTGTTGATGCCGAAAATTTTGTCATTATACCGTATATTTCAACAGGGCGCAAGCACTAAAGAACCCTGACCAACCTCTTACTCAGGTTCCTCACGGATCTATACATGTACTTGTCTATCAGGCTCTGTCACTTGGACGCTTATGGCAAGCGGATTGTCCAGTTATTCAAACAAGTCGCCCATGGGCGATGCGCTCA
The DNA here is from genome assembly GCA_002633025.1 of Notospermus geniculatus. NCBI lineage: Eukaryota > Metazoa > Nemertea > Pilidiophora > Heteronemertea > Lineidae > Notospermus > Notospermus geniculatus. The sequence continues at coordinate 97,548 of NMRB01001699.1, read as the reverse complement.
GCTGACATGTTAATTTGATTGATGAAGCAGTTCTCAAGTTATGGAACAGAATGCCCCATCCATGATCGCCACCTGGCAGTCATTTATTATAGGCCTACTGGAAGTTGGAGCACAACCAAAATCAATTGGATGCATGATCTGACACAAATGACACTACGCATGGTAATATGAAGCTAATGACCAAGCCGTTCTCAAATTAAGCCTAGGCCTATTATAATGGAGTAGAGAGCACAAAGTCCAAGGTGGTCACCAGTTGGCCATACTGCCATTCATTGGCATCCTCGCACCCAGGGTCTTCACAACCGGCTCCCCAACTCGCATTGAGGGAGGGTACGACCGTAAATGACCTGAGATTCTCAGGATGATTCACTGGAAGTTGGGAGCTGATGATGATGAGATCAATAAAGCATGGTGAGCTGTGCAGAAAGGCTGTTCTTGCTTTTACTTCAGTCAGCACCACAGGGAAGTTTGACATCATCCACAGACAGCATAAAATGGTGACATCATCAGCAGTGCATAAAGGCTATTCTTGCTTTCCAGTCAGCACAAGCCCACAGGAAGTAGTTTGACATCATCATCCACAATATAAATGGTGACATCATCAAGCGGGAAATTCAAATACCCCTGTTTCATATTTCTGCAAATTGTGCCCCCTGGTGGACAAACATTAAAAAATTTACCCCACAGAATGTGAAGACATAATCAAGCTATGCAACCTATCAATTACAGTTTGATGAAATTTCTCTGGACTGAGTTATTTGGATTTTTTATTTTACGGAAAATGCCCCCTGAAGAGCAGAATGTAGGTCAAATCGCAAAAATTTTTGGTTCTGTTTCGAGTCCTCCCTAGGGCCTACCACTTCACCAACTTTCATGACTCTGGGCCTTGCGGTTGCGAAACGTGCCAGTTTAACGGACGACACACAGACACACACACAGACGGACGCCACTCAGTATACATATGACTAGCTCCGCTGACCTTTGGTCAGCTGAGCTAAAAACCTATATTTTCGCACTAAAACCTAGTTTTTTGCTCATAAAACTTAGTTTTTGTGGATTAAATATAGGTTTTTTGACATTTTTTGACATTTTCTCCCAAAAAACCTAGTTTTTGTCTAAAACCAAGTTTTATAGAAGAAAACTTAGTTTTTTGCTTCATAAAATATAGGTTTTTATCAAAAAACTTAGCTTTTGTCAAAAACCTATATTTTATGGCAAAAAAAACTGGTTTTATGCCAAACAACCCCCATTTTATCGACAAAAATGTAAGTTTTTGCACTGAAATGTCCAGTTATTCCATAAAACTAAGTTTATTGGTCAAAAAACCAAGTTTTTTACTAAAATTAAGTTTTATGCCATAAAAAGTAGGTTTTTGATAAAAACCTAGTTTTTATGGGAACCTACATTTTTGAACCTCGCCCCCCACTGACCAAGATGATTTCGCCGGGACGAGGTTGCGAAATACCCGTCCCCAGTAGTGTGTGCGCGCAACCATATACATCATGACCCATAGGCCCCAGGTTTCCTATCCTCGTCCCAATATGACAAAGGATCGTGTACGTGGGACGAGGTAGAAAAGTTTCGTGATAAAAACTAGGTTTTTGTACGCCGTTTGTCCAGTTATTCAAGAAACCTATATTTTCTACGAAAATACTGGTTTTATTGAAGAAAAACTAAGTTTTTTTCTATAAAACCTGTTTTTTTGAGCATAAATATAAGTTTCTTGGCTATATGTCCAGTTATTGCCGAAAAACTAACATTTTTAGACAAAAAACTAAGTTTTATGCTGATGTTTGAAAAACCTATATTTTATCGTAAAAAACTTGGTTTTATTGAAAACAACCAGGTTTTATTGCAAAAATATAAGTTATTTGACAACAACTAAGTTTTTTGGGAGAAAATATTAGTTTTTGTCAAAAAAACTATATTTTATCCACAAAAACTAAGTTTTATTGCAAAAATATAGGTTTTTTGAATAACTGGACAATCCGCTTGCCATAGTATGTCTATTGATGTGTTTCGATTGAAAGCCTGAGATTGAATACAGTGGCGCCGCTAAACAAGTCGGTAGTCTATTATGTTCTGGAGGTACTTCGAAGGGCGTTTGCATTTCTGTATTCCACCATACTGCGGCGCTGTGGTGTTTTTTTTCATGCAGTTCAGCATTAAGTCCTCCTGACCCCTCAAAAAGTGAAATTCGCGCACTTGTTGCCAGCCAAAGCGTATATACCAATCGTCCGCCAAAGCACGCTGCAGCTAGCGCATATTGCTACCTTAGTTATAGAAGTAGTTCGAAGATGGCGACACCATCGATCGCTTAGTAAGCTGTCAGCTTTGTGCCAAAAATGATATAGCTGATGATTTTCATTATCTATTGGTTTGTCCCCACTTCAGCAATGAACGTAGAAAATACCTCAAAAACTACTTCGGTCACCATGCTAATATCCTTAAATTTGAACAAGCTATGAATCATACAAGTTACAGAAAACTGAAGAACCTAGCCTTATTTCGTAGACACCTGGTTTCAAGACAGTCTTAGCAAATGATTTGATATCGATGATTTTATGATCTGTATTATACATGTACACCTGCTTTTCTTTCAAATTTGCCAGTTGGTAGTTTTCTGTATAAGTTCTAACTAGTCTTTAGTACACTGCTGCAGATTTTGTGCATCCAGATAAATGCTTAGCCTATGTTATGTCTGGCACAGGTTCTCGGGACACCTCAATTATCTCAGCATGTGCTAACATTGGGTCATAGAATCCACAGTCTTCCTGTATACATGGTGTTATGTTCATCTATAAATTTGTGAACTCTTGTACCTTAATTGATCTAAGCCAAGGTACAAAAAGCACAAAATTGACACACTAAATGATAATAAACAAGAAGTCANAGAAAACATCATCTATGAACCTGAGCCAGTTGTAGGGTTGGAAGGGGGAAGTAGCCAGGGCCTGTGACTCGAGCATGTGCATGAAAATGATAGCGTACGAAGGGGCCATTTTAGTTCCTATCGCAGTTCCTGAGACCTGTAAGAAAAACCTTGAGTGGAATTCGAAGGCATTCTTAGATAGGACAAAATGGGCCAGCGCACATAAGTCCTTGGTCACGCTCTCTGGTAGGCCCTGCTTAGTCAAGAATGCCGAGAGGGCATTCAAGCCATCTTCATGTGGGATACTATTTAATTGATCTAAGGTCAGAGAATAAATTCATTCATTCATTCATAAATTTATTCATTCATTCAATGGCGTAGTCTGTACGCTTGACGCGTCTAGGGACAATAAAATAAGGCGTATCGTATACGCCCTACGGCAGGCAAAGGGCTAAATACCATCTTAGTAGACTGATATTACGTCTCGCACTCAACTGCGAGAATTTTCCAATGAAGTAAATAATCTGGCATTATCTTGTTTGTTGATGGACTACAAACTGAGAGAAGCCCACAATTTGTTCTCTGTTGTGACGTAACGGTAATAGCACGACATGTGACATCGGTGATGCACTCAGAGGCACACTCGACCTCACCTCTCACCCGAAATGTTGTTTTGTGGTCGTCAGAGTTGTTGATACTTCCTTTCTTGAAAGCGAAACCTAGATTCAAAGCAGAAATACATGATGGTATAACAGGTCTACGTTTGTCTTCATTGTCGCCGGATTTTTTCTGTTTTGCACACAGGCAAATAACCATGAGACGTATTTTGCACAGCCTAATGTGGGTACCTCCGATGATCGAAAGGTAGCCACACTTTTAATCGAGCTTTGTAATGGGTCCGCGCGAGCTCTACTTCGGGCAAAGGCATAGGGTGAAAAGTTGACGGTCCGTCGGAGGGAACTAAAATCCGAGGTGACTTGAAGTCGAGTATCCATGCCAGGGCAAGTAAAAGACCTCATGCAGGTGGACTGTAGCCTGTCGTCAACTTCATAACTCCGGCAAATCCCAACAGAATCATGACGCCGCGTAATGATGATGATGATGATGGGCACAAGGCACAAGACCAGAATATCGCGCTGCGCCGCTTTGTGCGGCTGCACCAAATATCAAACCGATTGTATTTAAGGAATATGCGCAGCTACGAATATGGTTGTGTCATCAGCCATTCGTGCTCTGCCATTTTCAAAATGCTTTGACGAATGCATCCGAGTAATTCGTCTGTGTGCGACTAGCTTTAGAGTACCTTGAGACGGGCGATTTCAAATGCTGAGATTTCACTGGGTCACTATGTCTTGTTTTGTTCAAGCGAGGATGAAGACGATGCCTCGAAAAACAATGGAAGACATCGCTCCAACGGCAATGCCTTCAGGGTGTCATCTAGTTAGACGTTCATACTCTCTTGTCGACAAAGACCCGCTTGTGATCAGTCGCAGATTTCAGAGAACCCCTTGTGTTTTTGTTCAATCGGTTTGATTAAAGGGTACAGTCACTCATTTACGTATGTTAGGACAGGCCTAGGACCAACACGACGAAATATGGAGCATACGGGTGACTTTACCTTTACTCCCTGTTGGATCAAGATAGAGTAACATTCGAATAGACTGTATCACTCCAAAAGAATGCAGCGTCATGACGTGCCGCCTGTCATTCCTGAACGCCATGACGTGACTCGAAAAAAACGATACTTTAATATGCTGTGCGCTGTTTTATTAGAACGGTCAAGACAATAATTAAAATCCCAAATTTAGGACTGAGTCAGTCGACCCGCAAAGGTATGAACAGTGCCACGAAATGTCAGCCGTGGTATTTGTACTAACTGCTACATGTAAATCAATGAACGAAAATGAGGCAGTGACGTAGGCGTAGCAGACGCTTTAAAACAATCGTATAATGGGCAAGCTGATGTTGTGAATTTTTTGAACGTGGTCAGACGTTGTAAATAAAACATGTCAAAATACCATAAAAGTACAAGTACGAAAATGAAGGCACCTGCGGGGTGTATAAGTCAAAAGGAATTGAATAAGACGCGTCTTAGAATGCACTAATTAGCTTATAAGCTGAAACTAAAGAATAGTAGTCGGAACACTTTCCCAAGAAATGTTACGTTTTGAAGATCAAACAACATGCGTCTCATTCATAAAGTTCGGGTTTTTTTTGCTTAGTCCACCCCTTTTGACAGCAATATTTTCAACTGATATAGAGGACTCTGCACGTGAATCCCATGAATGCTGCCAGATTTTCCGAGACAGGGCAGCCATGGCCTGTGGATTTTACTTCCTGGGACTGCTTTAATGTACTGACATGATTGAGCGCGTATGATATATATACCTGAAGTGCAGGTCAAGACACCCTCGCCACCCCAGCTTCTGTGAGTGTGTGACATTGCTGCCACTCCCCCTCCCCCCATTATGTCATTTACACGCATTTTCTCTAAGGAAATTGTACCTGTTTTTCATGTTTGATGAATTTCTTTGTTTTTGATTACGTAATGTAATTAAGCTGTAATTCTCGGGACTTTGCTCATTTTCTGTTTCTATAAAGCACAGTGATCGCATGGGACCAAAAAAAAACAGTCAACTGGGGGTGTCTTTATGATTTTTCTCAGAGGGGCTTGGATCCAAGCAATATGAAAATGTACAACAACAGCTTCCCCTTCATTACGCACGAGTAGTCCGCCGTTTCAAGATGTCGTGATGTTTACATGTTGATGGAAGTTTCTCTGCGAAAGTTGTCGAAAATTTCATGGAAATAGGTGCAGTCTTTACCGAGTTATCGATCGAAAGTAACCTTCTGTTTTTGTGCTTTTCGCGAAAAAAAGGCATTCTTCAAAGTGCGTACACTTTCTTGGATTAGTATTTGGAAACATCTGGGTAGGTCGTTCGGGTAACATAGAAGAATGTACATGCGAAGCGTGGTTTTATGCATGCATGTGTTAGGGGTTGACAATCACCCCGAAACACCAGGACATTCTCAAGAAATCTCCCTCGCTTTATCCATTGCCTAACCTGGTTCCTTGTGCTCCGATGTTGGCGCTTACTGAAGATTCGACAAATCGTTAGTCAGCGACACGTCGGACGCCCAAGGAACCAGGTTAACCATCGGCTTCGAGATCAGAACAGCTCAGTCTGGTTTCCTGACCTGCTGTATGGTGGCGCTGACTGTTGTGCGATACAGAGGTCAGATAGGCGCCACGTCAATACTGATCTAAAAATAGAATATTAGTCATGCGCTGAGTATTATATAAATATTGCACGACAAGCCATGGAATAGTCAAAATTATTCAACGGTGAAAAAGATTATTTCACGAGGCAAAAAATAGGGCACTGGGTATGCCGTGAAATATAGCCATGGAATAGTAAAAATTATCGCATGGACACGTGACGGTGAATGACGCGCCGTGATTGGTCGACGATGCTTTGAGGTATGATAATATGGGATATCGGGATATCTTGTAAACGAGTTGTACATCGTGTGTGAAAACTGTCAAAATGCCGGGTGTTCTGTATGTTGTAGGTGCACCAGTATCAGCTCTGCCACTGCCTCGTCCTGTACAGGTATCGCTAGTGAGAATATTCCGAAGTTGTAGGGCCAAAACGCTCAGTGCACAACCGGCGTGATGTCCGATGAGCTAAATCATGTGACCTAGATGACGTCACTGAAAGTTTTGTCAGGGTTCAGACTGTTTTAGATCACGTGATCAGTATTGACGTGGCGCCTGCCTGACCTCTGTATCGCAAATCAGTCAGCGCCAAGATACAGCAGATCAGGGAACCAGAATACTGAACAGCTGAAAAGACCCGGATGTAGCGCAATTCGGTATACATCGAAGTCTCCGGCTGGTATCGGCAGGTCGGCACGCGATGCATGGCTGCGAGAATCGTTCCTACTGCTGTTCAAACAGCGTACAAAAACTTGGAATAACATGCTGAAGTATGAAATTAACACAGGTTGGGTATTGATAATTTCTTCATCCATTAAGTTAGGCTGGTTTGGTGCAGGCAAGTGTTTATGTAGTTATGACGATGTTTTTTAACAACCCTCGATTCCAAACGACCTCTAATTCTGCGGGGGACGAAATTTCTAAAATGATTTCTCTTCACTCTTTTCCATTATGCAAAAATAAATTACACTAATGGAAAGCTGAATGTCTTAGCTAAATACTGATATGTGTGGTTGAATTTGAATGGTCTCCGCGATTACAAACGCACTTTTGTGTGAGGTGTCCCATTTTCTCGAATGAGGTACGCGAGGAGCCTCGTGAAGGGCCCCAATCGCCTATTAATTTCCCGCGCGCAAATTAAATCGAGCGGAGAAAAACCTTTTTGCGGGTCGACTGAGTGGCGCAGTGGAAACCGCAGCACCTGTCATGTCTTTGGTACTGTGTTCGTCCTTTCTGTGGTAGCACGCGTTTTGTCTGTTGTTTCCATCAGCATTTAAACTGATCATGAAATTGCTGACTTGATACCGTCTTAATAAAAATGTAGCTAATACAAGTCCGTTAGGCTGCTGTCACATAGAACTACACTTAACATAGGCTACACAAAGGGTTCGCGACTGTGAAGCCTTTGTTAACATGCGTGTACGTGTAGCGTGTAGTTCTATGTGATTGCAGCCTTATGCGTTGAATTAGGCAGCGGAACTCATCCCCTTGCTCAAAATACCCATCAGAGGTAGTGCTGCCAACTCAATTTGGTTGTGTTACTTGGCGATTTTTACAACAGTATTTTACTCACCGCCTGGCCTTTTGACTGGCATAATTTACATGGTAAGAAGTGGGTTAAAATCGGCTAAGTGTAGCATTATTGGGACAGCACTTTAACATGTAAAATAGGTGTCCTGATGACAGATTTCTGAATAGGCCTACAAGGGGTGATCAGTATATGGGACTGAAAACTGCTGGCCTTATTAGCTGGTTCGCTTCATTAGCTTGTTTCCACTAGGGAGGAGCCACTCATATCAGAAAGTTTGTCCCAGTTTGTTTCATGTGCCAGCGGCTAAAAATAGCACATGATGACGGAATAGTTTGAGGTGGGCCGTTCCATTAGCTTGAGAGGGGTGTGCGGTAGTAGGCCTAGAAGAAGCAAATGGGTCTGATCATGCTGATGAGTATCCAGGTTCAGAAGTTTGGATTTTAGGGGAAGATTATAATGGACAGAATCCTTCATTTAGGCCACGCGACACAAAGGTTATATTGAACTGGCAGTACAAAGTGTTTGATGAATACCTGTCATACCTGAACACGAGGCTGCCACTTGGGTGGTGGGCTTGGTATTTGTGACCGTTGACACAATATTGGATAGGCCAATCAGATGATGGTCTTTGAAAGGTCATAGGGTAAATATTAAATATTCAAGAACTGCTTGTGATGGTTGGGCAGCGTGCTCCAGGCCGGCGAAAAGGCGGGAATTCCCAAGGAAACCCCCTATTTTTTGCAAAAATCGACCACTTTGGAATCAAAATGACACATCAATCCACTGATTTGATCGTTCTCTGATAATGAAATGAGAATTATTACACTGTCATCTTACGTTATTGACTTTTGATGGTGTACTTTCTCAGCCCGTGCAGACATAGACTGCGTATTTTAATCGTGACTTTCGGTCACTTTCATTGAAACTACATTGCGTTATATCTCTGCCGCTAGATGGCGACGCTGTACGATCTCGTAAATGAAACAGACTTTCTGATATGGTATAGGGTTCATCTGACTCGGATTGAAGTAGCCCCCTTTATAGTGGAACCTTCCTAATCGAACACCTCTGCCTGGAGGCCTCCGCTCAGACACCAAATTCCAGTTTTACATTTTCATTCATTTTGAACTCTGGAATGAGGACTCCTCTGTGACGAGCATGAGCTGTTTGTTTTAAAGCGGTGTCCCACGAGATTCTACTTGACTGCACCTAGGCCTATGTTGTGGCTGTGACGACGACAAGGTGTAGTATGAAAGAACAACAACGATATCAAATCAGGTGCACATGTATTCTGCGAAATATCTCAAAATACAAAATAATAGCGTGCCACGGACAGTACAGACAGGAAAACAGTCCAGTTGTCGCAATGCCAAACTCTTGACGCGGCCAAACGTCTTCACACCACCCGCTGATGGGGTATTGGTAAACAGAAAAATGTGAAGAAATAGAGAATTCCCAAGATCGAGTAGTTATGTTATGCCCTTTTGTATCCAGTTAGCGTGCACCTGTGCAACTAGATTTTCCAAATATTGAGTTGATATTGGGGTCAGTGGTGTAGAGCATGGTCTTGCCTTCAGATCTTGGAATTTTGTGTGGGAAATGAGCGGACAGAGTTCAAAGAGCAACCTTGTAGAATGATACGCATGAACTACACATCACCATTGCGGATTGCAGCCTGAATGAAGAATGCTTTCACATTTCGCACTGAACAGATGTAGAAAGACATAAGCTAAAGCTACTCGATCTTGGGAGCCCTCGATTTCTTCATTTCTCTGTTTACCACTGATGGCGCTTGGCGGACCACTGAATTCTCGTTGTTCACGAATAAAACCATGGTTAAGGCCAATATCACGGTTCTCGGCCATACCAGGTTAAGACTTCGGTTGGAGGGCAGAAAACCCGAAAATTCATGTAGAGGAAGGGCTAAAAAACAACAAATGCCCAAACTTAGAAAATGTACCAAACTTACGTGGTATTTTCGACAGGTGCAGCATGTACTGAGGCACAAATCTCCTATGCCCATTGGACAGGTGTTAAGGGAAAGAATGTCGCTATCCTTTTGTGACATTCTAATCTCTGGCGATAGGTTTCTATAGCCGTGCACCTTAATCCGTCATAGAACAATAGAAGGGGACACTTTTTACAGGGGAGAATCTTTACTGTTACACCGGCACACACGCAGGTCTGGGGGGTTATTCACTAAAGCCACGCAAACGTTTGCGGGCCCGCTAAGCGCACGCAAACCACACGCACGCTATTCTGCTAGTGCTTGTTTCAGAAAGGCCACGCTAGCCTAGTTAGCAAGAGTGCGCAATTCAGCACGCTAATGAGAATATTCAGCGTCTCCGAAAAAGGTCCCGCAAACGCCACGCAAGCCTGTCGCTTTATAAAAATGGCTTTGTTACTCGCTGCAGAGGAAGATGTTCGCCGACAAATTCGTCGAAATAGGATATTCCGAGATAGAATAAAATCCTAAATATATAAATGACACGGATTTATTAACTAGAGGCCTGGCGGCCTGGGAGCTTCGCTGGGGGCAGGGGCTGAGTGAATTACCCATATGGGCTGAGTAGTTGGCACAAAAAATATTGCAGGTTGTAGTATGGTAGGTTTTCTACTAGCCTACTAGGCCTACTGTGTAGTCCAGGGCCCATATTCATAAATCTGCTTGCTAGGCTTAGCTGCCGGCTAAAGTGCCTAGTTTGTACAGGCCAATGTACATAACTAGCAGCCAACTAAAGCTAGCAAGGTTTTATGATGGGCCCAGACCTGTTCCACAACTGTCCTCGGCAGTCGAACCTTCTCTTCGTTGAGGATGGCTAAGACAGGCCTGAGTGGAATTGGTCTCGATCAATGTTAGCATGAAACTAAAAAAAAAAAAAAAAATCTGACGGCTTCTCAAGGCAGGTGAACTCAACTTCATTTCACTTCGAAATTTTGTTGTAATTCGCAATTACCAGCACAAAAGAACTATTTTAATCCTATCTAAAGCACAAATTCTGGACAGGGTTATCCGCCGTGCCGAACGTGCAGGCCCCAAGCCTAACGGTTGAAAAGCCTCTGCTGCTGTCAGACAGTATGCAATTCCTCCGCCACAGACATTGAAGCAGCAGCAGCCGTCCGGAAATTTTACAGGCAAACAGTTGACCGTCACATGACTGCACAATGCTGTAACTATTGACTGTCAATAACAAACATAGACACGGCGAAACATGAAATTTATTCACGTTTACCCGCGTAGATCACTGAGAACTAATGGCGGCGCAAGAATACCTATCACATAGGGGCCTAGTGTGCATTTCGGTCCTCCTCTCTACATCCGGGTACTGCCATCAAAATTCTAATAGAAATGGCATTAGGCAGCTGATTCCAGCTCACAGTGCCTGAAAAGTAGTCCGGCAAAATACACAGGAAATCTACAGCAGGATAGGAGATGGCTCGCGCCATAGCATAAGCTTCGCTGGCGAATACTCGCCCAGCGAAGCTAAAAAGGTATCGCATGCCACGCCCAGTGATCTTGGAAGTCATCGACTTGATTGAAGGTGGCATTGCACCGCAAACTGAATTTAGAGCTTAGTATACGGTAATGTTTTTCAACGTTATCAACGAGTACGGAGATCTCTAGTTCCGTAAAATGCCCCTTCCTTTTTGATACGACCGGGACTGGGGCCTGCATGTTGCTGCTATACCTGCTGGTACTACTGTAGGCCAACTACCCTATAGCGGCGAGTTCAAATGACTAAGATCCGGAGAAGGCCGTAATCAGTTAATGGTCAATTATGTCAGTTTGCGTGTCCGCTAATAGCGTTGTGTCTGCGTGGAGTTTGTGGGGGGTTTTGTGAATACAACGCTACGCCAAATTAGAGATCCCGCAAAGTCCACGCAAACGCTACGCTAATTCCACGCAACGGAAAAATTATTATATATCTTTATTCGTACTGAAAATGTACACTTTTAAAAAGGTGTTGTGTGCTGGTGCTGGTGCGTGTTACAAATAAGGCACAGACAATTCTACACCCTCAGTGGTGGACACAGCTCATCTTTCAATGCAAAGGCCATTCAAAAAAATGTCGTACAAAGAAAGAGTAATCTCTGTTATCACGACACCAAATCAGATCTCTTATAACACCTGCCAGATCTAATAACTGTTGGTCATACTGCGGTCGAGGAAGTTTTACTTCAGTAAAATTAGACTTGTGAACATTTGACATGAAACAAACCACATTGATATTCTTGGCAACACTCGATCTACTTCCGTTCAGTGACAAGGACGCACACAGACGAACTATAGAGTTGGTACTTGACATAGTTTGGTTCCCGAACTCACCGCTAGGCGCAGAAGAGTTCGGTATCGGCCTCGTTTGACCTTGACCTCACACACAGAATTCTGTGTGTGAGGTCAAGGTCAAACGAGGCCGATACCGAACCCTTTGGCCCTAGCGGTGGGTTCGGGAACCAAACTATACTTGACATAGCCGATTTGAAGAACTTAATAAACCTGTTCAAGATTTGAAGTTCGGGATCTAAGTCGCCACAGATGACGGGTAATAAATGTGACCTCGTCATGGATGGTAGACGGTATATCTTCCTTACACACTTACGCCATGTTACATTAAATTTACCCTGAGATCTGTTTGTGAAATCCCACAACGGGCTCCCGTACAGTGCCATAGCAAAGGATTTGAACAGTTTATACTTAATATCCATATCACAATGACCGAATAATGACATCAATACATTTGTCTTAGCATAAAGTACATTTTTTGCGTCATCGATAACGTTATCCTGTATATTTTCACCAATTGGCGTGGGCTTAGTGAATAACCCCCCC
>NMRB01001699.1:69281-79867 GCA_002633025.1 Notospermus geniculatus | reverse complement strand
TAAAAGAGACATGTACGCGACCCCCCCCCCCCCCCAAGCCAGGACTATTTGTCTATATCAATTTATTGCTGATACTTCAGTGTCCAACCTAACAGGTAGATTCATCCTTAGCCTTTTACGCTTTGCGCGTGCCCGTTTCCTATGTGAGCATGTGGTAGAAAACGTGATTTTATTGTTGGTACCACACATAAACATAGGGAAGGGACAAACGCAAAACAGAGAAGTAGAACTCTGGCTCGACAGTCCGTTCCCCGTATTGCAGCCCTAAAGCGTTCACTGGTCCATTAAACATGTATGTCAACAACGGCTTAAAGGCCGCGTTCCACCCGTGACATGCTTGACTACAAAAGGTTTGAGGATTGACCGCAAGGCGGCGTTCCGTGAGCATTGCATCAATAACGGTACGGACCGTAGTAAACGTGCCAAGGATCAAAATATACGATGCGAAGGCGCCAAGCTGAGAGCTGAGAGTTTCTGAAGTTTGGAAATTTTCGCCTGATGTGGGGCTGCAATGTCGTAGACAGAAATCCGAGACAATTGAAAACAGTGATAGAGTACCTGATGTTTTTATCCTCGCCGTCTAACTTCGCCCAAAATATTCCCGGGTTCCCTAAACACGTGACTGTACATGACATAAAGACGGTGTTAAAAAGAATGAAAATAAGATACATTTCCCTGGAGTTCAAGAAGACGAAGAATTATTTATTTGTGAACTTGGTAGAATTTCATGCAACAGACAAGAGGCACATGGGTTTGGCGCTCAGCTTATATTTAAGGCCTTGGTTTGATATAAGGCATGTAAGGGGTACCGCAGTCTCAGAGAAAGGGTATTGGGTGATATCAAAATTTATTCATCAAGTACATGTATTTGTATTTGGTTTTTCCGTATGATTTTTCCACCACTCATGTCGCCTTAGCTCATGTTAAAGACCAACCATTGATGCCCTATTACATAATCCTGTAGTGCCATGTGGTTAGGCCTACACTCTACATGTACATGTATCTGTCTAAGACCATTCATATACAAGGCCTACTACAAGCCATGCATAACACAGACGTGACAGACAGAAAGATTTGTTTTGGTTCTTCGAGAGCATGAATCCACCCACTAATCACAGAATCTTATTGTTTCGTTTCCTGTCAATCTGGAATCAATAAATCAAAACTAAGCATTGGAGCTTTTTATTTCAAGTCGTATTCAAGCCACTGTGAAAACACAGACAACGAATCCTATGTTTTCCACCATTTCTAGCCATCTATAAAAACATTGTTTCAAATTAATGGGCAACAGTTGACGAAAATAATTTTTCTTGGTGCTGTTTTCAGTCACTTCACATGGGATATAATGTGTGCGAATTTGAAGCTAATCGAAGTCACCGTCTCTGAGATACACACTTTGTGCAGGTTGGTCTCTTAGGTGCTCATCCCCTTTGGTCAATTTGTTCACAAGATATTAAAAAAATGAGGTGTAGATAAAGTAATGCAGAGGGGTGTACATGTACCGTAGACTCCGTTAGTTGCACTTTAATTCTGAACATACCCAGAACAAGTCTGCCCTGTACACGCCATGCCAGTGTTAACGTCGGGATGGCGGCATAGCCTGGTTCAATCTTTTAGCATCACAGGATCTCTTACTGTTATTGTTGAACGATTTATGTGCTCTTCACCAGCTAATCTACTCTCGATGATCTGGATATTTCCTTGTTTTGGGCAGCATCTGTCAAAAAAAAAATTAAATGAAGCTATCCGTTTGTACTCAATCTTTCAATTACATTACAACCTATCTGTGAAGCTTAATAGTGTTAGGCCCTACAATTGATTTTTCAGTGGCTTTGATGTGATGTCATAAATAGTCAATGATCATTATCTTTTTGATAACTAGGTCATTGGGGATTTTCTGGAAGCGCATGCATGCGCAGTAACCGTTTTGACTTGCAAAAACGAGTATAAGGAAGTTGAGTTCATCTGATGGTAAAAATATTTATTAGTAAAATGTGCTGAATGTGGAAATAAGAAAGCAAAGTTTATCAACTAACAAATGCAGCTGGTAAACAAAGAACAATATCTTAGGGATTTATATCATAACCCAGAAGGTTATGTTGCTTATAGTGGAATTAATAAGATTTAGAAGCAAGTTAAAGGAAATAATAAACCTTTTAAGTATAAAGAATTCAAAGAATATCTAGACAATTTATCAACCTATCAATTACATCAACCAATCACTACAAAACATTTATTTAGAAAAAGAAGGTTTCTTACATTAATCAACAATGGCAAGCAGATTTAATTGATATGCAGGCTTTTGAGAAAAGAAATAAGAGTTTTAAATACATTTTAACAACAGTCATTGATTTTTTTCAGCAGATATGATTGGGCTTTAGCTTTAAAAAGTAAGAGAGGCGAGGAAGTTCAAAATTTATTTGTAAATATTTTCAAAGAAGCAAAACCAGAAAAAATACAATTTGACGATGGTAAATAATTTTATAATAAACATCTAAAAGAGTTATTAACGAAAAATGAAATAGAATGGTTTTCTTCTTTTTCGGCTTTAAGTTTCAATAGTTCAATTTGTAATTTTGCAGATTTTGAGTCATTAAACTGTGCGGCACCAAAAGAATCTGAGAAATTAGACCTGAATAAAATGCAGATATAATCAATACTAAGAAATTAAAACGACACATCAGCTGCAGTTGGTTGTTATGTTAAATCTGATTACCCCGATCTTCAACAAAACCATTACATTTCTCATAGAGGATCAGGTGTTTTTGAAGTATTTTGTAACTGGTTAATTAATGAAGAAAAACCATTTTCTAAACTATTGAAAAGAAAAATTGAGATGGAATTAACACCGTAAGAAGAAGAGGAATTTAAAAATGCAAAGGAGTGCAATTACATGTATTTTAAAGTAAAACCTTACAGAAAGGTGGTTAGCGATCATGATCATTATAATGGAGCATGGGGTGCAATTCAAATTCAAATTCAAATTCTTTTATTGAATCAAGAACCCTCGAGGGGTATACAAAATTACAATATTTACATTGATTTTGATTGTATAAAATATGGAACAGAGAGTTTGAAGGGAGAACAAAGAGAGACTAAATACAAGACTAGATATCAGACTAGGACTATGTACATAGTGGAGTAGTTGGCCACATTGTAGTAACAATATAAAAAAAGACATTGGTACCGGTATACAAATTATCTATCTAGGGCATAGATTTTTTCTGATCTCGAAGCATTCATGTATAAAATCAATGAGTATCCTCAAGACATCATTGTCCTCACATAGGAATAGCCAGTGAAATTTATTCTGAGGAGACAAGGTAGTGAACGATACTGGTGCTACTGAATCCAAGGACGCGAAGAATTCAGTACGTTGATGATGATAAGCGGAACATTGGAAGAGGAAGTGGAATTCATCCTCAACATCATCATTTTTACATACCGGACATGTTCGTTTTTCCAACGGCAGTCCTTTATGTCTCCCTTTTTCAATTTGAAGGGAGTGGCAACTTGATCTAAAATTTGTGAAGACCTTTCTTTTGTCAAAACTAAATAATTCAAGATAGCTCTCATATTTAAGTGCAAGTCCACGAATAGACCAGGCAGAAAGTGATAAAGTGGGGGTCGGCGGATTGCAATGAAATTTGGTGTGTAGTTGACCCCTGGTGAGGGACAAAAGCACGCAAAATATTGGCCCAATCCTTTGGCTGGTTGGGGCGTATATGGCAAAAATGTGCTTTTACAGGGGTCAAAGTAGGCATTCATAGTGAAGCCACTGCAGGGGCCTGGATGACAAAACTAGTTCGAAGTTGTAGGATGAGACCTCATCGTTAAAAATCAAAAAGAAAATCTTTGGTTTTTCTTGCCGTTGCAGAGATATGTCTGTGTATATGTAGACATGTAATGTACTACAAATGAACGATGTAGCCGTAATACATCCGTAGTACATCAGTAGTGCATTTATGCATGACTTTGTACCTGCATATCTCTGCAATGGAAAGAGTAACCAAAGATTTTATTTTTTTGATGGAGAGAGGCATCCCTTGACTCCTTTCTCTGAAGTGCCCACCTTCCTCACCCCTGCAGTGGTTCCGTAATTCGTTGTAGACCAAACCATACCTTTTTTGACACGAAGCCATTACAGCACTGTACCTTTAAATCAAGAGTGATTTGGAACTAAACAAAAATGGGAAAAAATTCCAAGGGACATCTATTTTCATTCACATATAAGGAATATCCCCTGCCGTTGCCGGCCAAGGTGTGAAAATTCACTCAAATGCACAGTATTTTGATGAAAAATCGCTGTTGTCATTTAAAAATTAGTTTTTGGCAGTATTTTTGCCCCTTACTCCCTAACACTGTGACCGAGCTCCGAAATATTTGGCATGTCTTCATTGTGCCCCAAGACCATCTTCTGGTAGGAATTTGAGCCAGATCTGCCGACCCCCCACTTTATCACTTTTTGCAGATTTTGCCTGGTCCACTCGTGGATTGACACTTAAATATATCCTTAAATTTTCTGTAAGTTCTGAGCTTTGGGGAGTTATTGAAAAGAGAATCTTTCCATTGAGCGACAAAGGATTCACGTATGTTGGTTACAAGATTGTAAGAAGAGAGAGATTCAGCATCTGTGTTCTTGATGTCAAGTTTGCCTCTAACAAAGTCTACACAGGAGGCCCAGGAAGAGATCCCTTTGTTGTGCAATTCTTTACTTGTTAGCCATGCATTGTACAAGAGAGCATTGTCTTCAGAGGAAAGCATTTCCAACCTCTTCCAGTATAACAGCATAGATTTAATTACTGACGTAAAAAGAGGGAGTCTCCCTAGCTCTCCATATACTGCATTTGATGAACAACTTTTCTGAACTCGAAGTGTAAATTTACAGAATTTCAGATGCAAGTTTTCCGCAGGTAATCTGTCAAAGGCTTTAGGTAATGCAAGCAGTGGATTCTTTTCTCTCTTCATTTTTGAAGTATTAGGATCAAAAGAGCCCCAAATTTCAGAGGCATACATAAGTATAGGCTTGACAGTATGATCAAAAAGGTGGAACATGGTTCTAACTCCTGGAAAATTCGAACCGAAACACCGCCTAAGTTTGTAAAATGCTTTCAACCCTTTGTCAAGCAGATCAGTCTTACCAAAAGAAAAGCATCCAGACGCTTGGAAAATCAAACCGAGATATTTATACTTATTTACATTGATGAGTTTTTCTTTCCCTAAGAAGAAATCAATATTTTCTATCCTGCCACTCCTATTAAAAATCAGGACTTTTGTTTTGTCCAAATTGATATTCAGGCACCATTTTTTACAAAAGGCATTTAGGCCATTCAGGGATGCCTGGAGTCCCTCTTTAGTTTCGGAGATTAGGACCAAGTCATCAGCATACATCAAACAGTAAATTAATTGCTCCCCTAATTTGGCTGGGTGACATTCATCACTGAAGTGACTTTCGAGATCACTGACAAAGATTTTGAAAAGATTAGGGCTGAGGACATCGCCCTGTCGTACTCCTATGGTAGAATGAAACATGTTTGTTAAAAAGTTGTTAGCTTTTACACAAATTTGTACTCTGTCATACATAGATTTAATACATTCAAGAAAGTTATTTTGGATACCAATGTTATGTAATTTCAGCATAAGCCCAGGATGAATAACAGAATCAAATGCCTTGCGAAAGTCCGCGAAACATGTGAAAAGCTTCTTCTTGCGACCTTTGACATATTGATCAATCAGGGTTTTGGTTACAAACATGTGGTCAGTTGTTCTGGACTTCTTTTTGAAGCCGATCTGGACGGGAGTGGTTGTTTTCTTTTCTTCTAAAAATTTGTCCAGGCGATTATTTAGAATGGAATTAAAGAGTTTCCCTATAGAACTCATAACAGTGATTCCCCTATAATTTGATGGGTCTTTTTTATCTCCCGATTTAAAAATAGGAGTGATATAACCTGTAGCCCACTGTTTGGGATAGTCAGCGGAGCTGAGAACCTGATTGAACAATTTGAGATAGCATGGAAGCAGAGCTGGTAAGCTTAATTTTAGCATCTCATTAGAGACACAGTCAAGGCCTGCAGCCTTTTTTGACTTCAAGGCCTTTACCGCCCTGGTAATTTCCTCTTCTGTAATCTCCTTGTCCAGCTCACAAGGAGGACCTGATTTTAAAGACTCATAATGAATGTAGGCCTAACTTAAAAGCGAGAAATATAAATTTTGTCCCTGTATTTTTTCATAATCTTAGTAATTATGGTGCACATCTATCTAGATACATATATAAAAGCATAGGCCGATTTTTGTCATGCTAAACCTCTGCCTTCTTGCCGTCGTCGCGAATTTCTGTTATATGACTGTGTCATACGAGTCACTGACAGGCTGATTTGTGACGTATGAGGATGTTGATTTGGACGACGCTGATTGGCGATGCCATGGAAACTGGGTATCCAGTGATGTCATGGGCGGGGTTTCCCCAGCACGCGAAACAGTGACGAAATCGACGAAAGAAAATCGATCAAACTTAACATTTTAAAAAGCAAAAATTTGTATTTTAATGGTTCGAGGACTCAGTGCAGATATAAATAATTCATTACGGAACAGAAATTCGCGAGTCCAACGGCAAGAAGGCAGAGTTTTAGCGTGAAAAAAATCGGCCTACGCTTTTATATCATTATGTATCTAGATGTTTCTTTTTTTGTCGCTAGTCTTCCTATTCCGTCTAGATCAACTCAACTTCCTTATACTAAAACGGAAGTAATTTTTTAATGATTTTCAACGAAGGATTGCCGGTGGATCGCAATATTTTGCTGTTTTCCATTGGTTTTCGCTCAGCTTAGCGTTTATTCGTAAGTCCCCGACCGATGAGGCAGTATTTCAAATCGTCACCAGCATGAAAATCAGGTGCGATAAACAAATCGCACGCTTTGGTGAGGCAGCGGGGAACCAGTAAATTTTCCTTTCCCCAATTCTTCCCACGCCCTTTTGCAGCGCAATTAAAGGCTGCCCTGTAAAAATGTCGAAGAAAATCGCGAAAAATTCCGCCGATTGCCGAAATCGTTCCTGCTTCCTTGCTGACAATCGACGCTTCAAACAGCTCATGCGCGCATTTTCCATAGAAATGACCTACCGGTAATTACGAATCTGCAGTTCATGACGCGGTGAACGCCGTCCGTCGTCGTCGTAGTCCGTCATCCTGGGAACCCAGGGCATTTCCAATCTGCGTAGCGCGTTACAATGCCCTGGGGAAACCCACCCCGTTTCGGTGGGGAAGAGGGCTGTTCCCTCATGTGTACTCGCCAACTGGTAATTCACGAATAAACCATGCAATGCGGTGGGGGATCGCCACTTGATGTAATGGCAGACATCGCGCCTAGTGCTGTAACGTATGCACATATATCTGGTGTTATGAGTTAGCGGGTACCAGTCTCATAGCAATGCATCTCATTCCATAATTTATGCATGCTGTCGGAATGATAGCTGCCCCAAACACATGAACTGGATCGTACCTTCGTGTTTTGAACCCGTCGGTACTTACCCATTATCTAGATAATCCATGACAACCATTTTTACGCGAAGTTAATTCAGGAATATCAAAAAATCCAGCGAGTTTGTCAGCGAATCGAGGAATGTTTGAAACCACCATATTTGGGAGTGACCATGGCGGGAGAGAAGCTTCGCTGTGATTGGTTGTATTCAGCGACAGATTTTCTGTCGCTAGTTCCACAGCGAAAAGGCGCCAATTTCAACAGGGCCTCGGACGTGCGAGTAGGGGAGCGCGTTTTAGAGGACCTGTTGCAAGAGGATGTAGTCCGTTAGCAGGGCAAGTAATCGCGTAATCGCGGGGCCTATTGACCCCAATATTGGAACCGGTACAAATGTGCTCCTACGTCACATGACATCAGACACCAAGTTTTGTTTCAATTTCATTCCCGGCTTGGCCACCAGTGGGGCAAAACTGAACACATTAATTTCGCCTTTGCCGGTGGTTGGTCGTCACCAATTTTTTTTTCATTGGCACATCTGATGAAGATATTACAATATATGAAACAACACCCGGGTTTTTGACTTGACCTACTTTTCAACGTCGCGGAGGTCAAAGTTCTAAATTTCACTGTTGGTTTCCAAGTTTTGTGGCTATTAGGCCTGGAGTATTCAAATTAGGTGTGATGATGTATTTGTATTTGTATTTGTATTTGATTTTTCCGTCAGGGCCGACGCTATAGCATTATTGGCCCTGGTAAGTACGGAGGAGGCCATCACAAGCTACTTGGAGGCCATCACAAGCTACTGCTGTGATGATGTATCTAGGTACCGTCAAGGTGCATAGCGAATTTCTGTCCGATCGAACTTCAAACATGGCCGCCAGACAGCTATCTTGGAAATTGGGCATTGGCTCATGGCTCGTTCACTATTACAATGTTCTTAACTTGAACAAATATGTATCTAGGTAGCCTCTAAGTGTACAGCAAATTTATGTGTGATCGGACCTCCAAGACCGCCGCCAAGTAGCCATCTTGGAAAAAGGAACTTTGACTCGTGTGACCAGAAAAAAGTAAGTCAACTTGAAAACCCGATGATGTATCGGGTATCGTCATTAGATATACACGTGCCTGATAAAAAATTTGGTGACGATCCGTCCAATAAGTTATTGCACTTGTTGCACTTGTCCGTCCAATAGTTATTACACTTGTTGCACTTGTCAAGTAGACTATATATAGCTATATAGCGACTTTTCAATGAACTACACTTCATCCATCAAGTTTGTGGTCAACTACTTTAGTTATTGACTTCAATCTTCGCTTTCATGTCCCTCAGGTAACAGGGACCTTATCCACAAAGCCCCCGTAACTTTAAGGGTACGCAAATCCTTTGTCAGGCTGATAGTGATCAATAGCTTGTCCGCTAAAGGACAATAGTTTGCGCACTTCCGTAAGTTACGGGAGTTTCGTGAATAAGGTCCCCAATTTTCATGGAAATCCCATACTCCATTCTGCCACAAGGGGCGAAAACTGAAAACATTTTTAGTGCAGTTCTACCTAAACCGTTGGTCGGATCCTCGCCATATTTTTATCATCGTACCTATGTTGAAAATTATCATAATACGTATGATAAAAATTTGGTGAGGATTTGACCAACGGTCTAACGAGGATATATATTCTTGATGATACACACATTATACGGGGTTTTGATTTTTCAAGGTCACAGAGGTCAAAGTACAAACTTTTGCCGTTAGGTGGCACGTTTCCTTGTATTTTTCCATTAAAGATTTTCCATTGCAATGCAGTCCTGAAACACTTCTTATTATTACAACAGTTTCTCCAGAAATCTTTGTGAGGAAGAACAAGCATAAGAGCATAAAGTGCGTAGCTAATTCTTCAAGGCCAAATGAGAGGTAGGTTGCGAGTCCGGCACCCTAATCACTGTGCCGCCGCAGTCTCCCCCTGCGAACATTACACACACTATTCGAGAGGGGGAAGGGAAGCACGTGATTGAAAGGGTATATGAATCCCAAACAAAAGGGGTAGAGGAATGGGACAAGGGCATTTGAATGTTTACTTCAAATTCATTCGAATAACTTCGATTTCTGTTATTTCTCTTATTGACTTTGCCAATCAGCAGGCAGAGGTACGGCTCATGCATCCATGGCTTAACGACCCTAAATAGCAAATAATGTAAACACAATTGAGGATAGTCCATGGGTGAATGGAGCTTCTCTGTCCCCGCACACAATGTTTCATTCTTCTGAAAAAAAGCACAATATTCCCCATGCTTCATAACCCCGTGATAGTACCAGACACACTACCGGTACGGTATTTGTTCTGTTTTGCACGTTGCATGACAGGGATACATAATACGTTGCAAATGGCCACACCAGGCAGGGTATTCGAAAAACCTGGATGACTGGATGACTGGATTTAATGGATTGTGCATCATTGCTCACTGCCGCCTGAACTAATTCATTAAAGCTGAACTACCTGAACAAAAACACCACAGCGCCGCAGTATGGTGGTCTACTGGGCCCGTATGCATAAAGGTAGAATAAGGGAGGTAGAGTTTATTCCATGTATACCTTATAACGTTACGTTATACCTGGAATAAGGTATACCTATGCGGTAGAGCTCTATACGAAAACGGCAGTTGATAATGGCTTCAAGGTCGTGAATCCATTTGAAGACTTTGTCAACCGGCGTTTCCTTCTACATGTATGTAACGGAAGCCTTATGCATACGGGCCCTGGACCGCAAACACCCTTCGAAGTACCTCCAGAACATAATAGACTACCGGCCTGTTTAGCAACGCCAGTTATTCAATCTTTTGCCATAGTCTTGACGCAAGGGCCCAACGCGCCGCGTAGCGGCCAACAGCGAAGCTAGCCAAAGACTTGTCACGGGTCAATCAATAGAACTGGACTCATAGGAAATATGCACCTAATGTCCAGATGGAATATACCGGACGGTTGGTTCACGTTTTTAGTGACTGTGAACGTAGATGGGTACATTATGTAGCGATACGCTGACAGATTTGCTGGGGACTTGCTCTGTGGATGTTGTAAAATGCGATTTTTGGAAGATTATTCTGATTTGCAACGTCATTTT
>NMRB01001699.1:55560-68446 GCA_002633025.1 Notospermus geniculatus | reverse complement strand
AAGTACTTTGAAAGTGCCTTCTCTTTATCAACTACCACCGTTGATAGTCTTTTTTCAAAGCTGGAAGCTCCTGTTTTTCTTCATGTAGTTCAGCTTTAATGAACTTGTTCAGGTGGCGGTGAGCAATGACGCACAATCCAGTAAATCCAGTCATCCAGGTTTTTCGAATACCCCACCAGGCAGCTCGCGGGATTAATAAAAGTTTTATGACGCCGTGTTGGTATGAAGTAAATTTGATGGCAACAAAACAACTAACTATTCATTCCTTCAGCATATGATAGCCTGATCATATCATCACGCGGAATGGGTCAATGTCGTCCTGGGTATACCTTATGTTTACCCAGGATTATCCTGGGTAATCATTTTCTTTACCCAGGATCATCCTGGGTAAACATAAGGATCCTTAACTTTACCCAGCTTGGGAGTTCCCGCCGAATCGTGCTGAGAACATGCAGTAGGATCATTGCTAAAAAGGGCTGAAAATTACCGCTATACCTCCTCCGGGGTTTGCAATAGGGAGACAAGACCAATCCCTACAACTTTTCAAAAGAGACCGATAGTAAATTCTCAAGGACTTAGGAGCGATAGGCCTAGGTAGAACATGTATAATCCGTGTGCATTTCGTCATTTTCATGAATTTACTTTTTGCAGAACACGCAGTACGATCATAACTCGAAAGGGCTGAAAATTAGGCCTATACCTGCTGCGGGGTGTGGAATAGGGAGAAAAGACCAATCCCTACAACTTTTCAAAAGGGACCGATAGTAAATTCTCAAGGACTTAGGAGCTATAGGCCTAGTTCGAGGCCACCCTTCATTTCATGGTTTACGCTGGATATCAGCCTCACTACACCACTCGGGAACTCCAATCTGGGTAAAGTTAAAGGCCTGTCTCCACGATCATACATTTGTTCAAAACATCATCATACATTTGATGATATCCAAGCTTGTGTGTCGATTTCTGTCTTGTGACAATGCAGCTAAAATTTTGAACATCATCATACATTGTTCAAAACAGCATCATACACTTGCATGATGATGTTCAAGTTTGTTGTGGATTTCGATCTACAGTCCAACATTCATGGACTTTGTATGATGAAGTATGATGGAGAAAGGATAATGTTGGATGCTGTTCAAGTTTGTTGGGAAAACCGTCCACACGATCATACATTTGTGCCTGAACATCATCACACATTTTTTTGGGGATGTTTTGCATTGGCAAGATGAAACATGCAGCGAAACATTTGAACATCATCAAACATGTTCAGGTTTGTTGGGAAAACAGTCCACACGATCATACATTTTGTCTTGAACATCATCACACAAATTTGAACATCATCATACATGTTGGTTTGCTGTTCAAGTTTGTTGGGAAAACAGCCTACACAATCAAATATCTGTCCATGAACATCATCATACAAATGTATGATCATGTTTTGAACAAATGTATGATCGTGTAGACAGGCCTTTAGGATCCTTATGTTTACCCAGGGCCGTCCTGGGTAAAGAAAATGATTACCCAGGATGATCCTGGGTAAACATAAGGTATACCCAGGACGACATTGACCCATTCGGCTATAATCACTCTGTTTTTCTTACCTACTTGTCAACACGTGAACCTGTGACTCTGCATAACACCAAAAATAGATTAAGACCAAAAATGTGACAGTAGTGATTTTGAGAAAGCACACCACACCATATCTCAGCAAATATTAGCCCGATCTCACTTTTTTTAACGTCATAATAAAGAAAACAACTTATTGCACATACCCTCCAAGTTTCATCAAGATCGGCCAACAACTTTGGTCTTTATCTATTTTTGATATGACCCAATTGTTCTACTGCACAACAGTATCATTAATACGGTATTTCTGTAAAAACACTGTTATGTAGGCATGTTAGAAACGTCACTGAGATTCAGTTGTACACTTGACAACGACCAGGGAACACTGGTAGAAACGTCGTGTTAAATAAATCTAGGAAGAGTAACCAAAACGTTGGATTAGTTATTCGAAACCTTTCTAAAAATGCCATTCAAGCAGTTAACAAAACAACTAGTACGCTACTGATGAAACATGGCGGACAGGTCATCTTATGAAGTAGCCGCTGTGAAAGGAATTCAGGTCCACCGGGAATCGAAATCCGTCGGACCTCGATCCCTAGGAATGGTGGCCCCCTAGGGAATCCTTGTCCTCATTGGACCAAGATTCCCAGAGTCATATTATAAGATAGGACCTTTATTTCTACCGTTTTGTTTTCGCCGACGTGTTTGTACTCAAGATTTTAAGCATCCGCGTGAGGCTTTCTGGTTGGCCCTGATGAAAGTCCTGTCATTTGTGGTCAGTAAACCTGTATCTTTGACCAAGCACCATTATCAGTCAGTATGACAGAGGTTTTATCACCCAAGAAGAATTCGAAGAACAGCCAAGAACAATTTTAAGGTAAGTACACGTTCAAGTGTTGGTTCTCATGCCGTCCTCCATCTAACTTAATATGGACATTAATTCCTAGGAAAACATATCCGCCAGACTTCTATTAAGGTAACTGTAGTCCCAGGGACCTCCAATCCTAGTATCTGTAGTCTTCCAGACCTATATTCCTAGGAATGCTGATCCGTCAGACATCCATTTCGGGAACTGCAGTCCCAAGGACGTCTAATCCTAGTACCTGTAGTCTGGGGACCTATATTCCTAGAAATACAAGTCCACCGGACATGTACATCGGAAACTGTAGTCCAAAACGTATGCCATATTCAAACAGCTTTAACCTTTTATTTTTGTAATTTCAGATGGACACCATGCCATGGTTGGGTCCGTATATGATCAGATGCAAGGCGAAAAGTGGTGCCTATCTTCTGGAAACCGAGGAAGGACAGCATCTCAAGTCGGCCATCAGTGGGTGCAATTTAAAACTGCGGAACGAACCATATAAGAAACAAAAACAGCCCAGAATGTAAAGTCCTATACATATTGCATAATAAAGCCATTTTTGATACAGAAATTTAGGTAGTTATGCTCAGTAGCTGGGACTTCTATTTCTTAACTGTCGGAATACAAGTCCCAGTGGGGCACGTATTCCTGTGGGTAAGACTTCAAATCCTAAGTTTCCCAAGTCCGCGGGACACCTTTTCCTAGGAATGCTTGTCCTAGGACAAGCATTCCTAGGGCTACAAGCCCTAGGACTAGCATTCCCAGGAGTTAGAGTCCTACGGGACTTACATTCCCCGGCCGTATATTCCTTTCACACCGGTATAGCACCTGACCATGTCCCTAGGTGTTTTAGTAGGCCGGCCAAGATGACATTTTAAACTTTTGTCGGCATCGTCTGTTAATGGCTGGCATCTATGCTAGATCATACCCTCATAAGATGGGGTGAAATTTAAGGGTGGATGCCACCCTGCATTTGCCGGTCCTATGGTCCCTTTAAGAAGTTGTTGTATTTCTATTAGATTAGGGAACATAACAACTAAGGCTTTTCCTCAAAGGTCATTATTCGCCATTGAATTTTTGGAACTGACGTTATTATTGTACCCAAGAACTGAGCTTTGCACAGGACAATAGGACCCGATGCACAGCTATCTTTTGAACGGTTGGATTTACACCCCGTAAATGTATTACCAACAGATGGAAACATGGTACCTCTTAATCAAATACGCATGCTTTTTGTAGTTTTTAACTTGTTGCGTAATTGGAAATGGCGTTTTAATGTACAGTAAATCTCGCGTAAGTCGCCGGCGCCTAACCTGCCAAAGTGTTTTAAGTCGACAGAGCTGAAAAGGTCCCAATTTCTTGTAATGGTATTTGCCATTAAGTGACCTTCACTAAGTCGCCATTCCTAAGTCGTCAAAGTGCCTAAGTCGTCATATATATCGTGGTCCCTATAACGTGAAAACAATGCTTTTCGCCTTGCGTAAGTCGACACGCGACGATAGCGGCACAAAAATATTTTGGCGGAAATGACGTCTAGCTCGTCCACGACGGCGATCGAGTGCCCAGTTGCAAAGCAAGTCGCAAAGCAATAATCAGGTTGAAAATCGCATGTGTGGATTCCCCACTTTAGAGAAGCTCTCTCCCGAACAGACTGACGGGACGAACTTGACTTGTTTCCATCCTCCCACAGCAGGATGTTGGTCTCGTTCCTCTTCATACTGTCATGACTGTACACTCCACACAAAGCCCTGCTGAAATTGGACATCCCAGGCAAGCATGAGGCGGTCAGAAAACCATTGCCCAATTAGAATGCAGCATTTTTAGGGTGTGAATATAGTCCGAACACTGCCTCCTGTTGCTCATTTGCAGAACTGACGGCCGCAACAAGAGTCAGATGAAGCCTATCGCGGGGGGTCTCTTTTGATTGGTCCGCCCATCTCCAGGTCGTGTTTTGAATACATTTTAGTGCACGGCAATCGCATCACTTGACAACGCTGCTTTCAGGCATTTTACTTGCTGTTTCAACCAGCTACACTCGCAATCACGCTCTCTGTTCACTCTTAGCCAGACAAACATTAAGAAAACCGCAATTTGTTATCAAAATCACCAAAAATATTCCTCTCGAAAAGCCGAATCGGCGAATGCACAGCATCGCCATCTTTACAGTTTGAGGTCACGTGATACGGGAACCACCAATCCGTGATCTGATCAAGCTGATGACGTAGAACCAAAATCTGGTTCTTCGTTTACTCATCTGACTCTGTATTAGCGTCCAGCAGATTCTAAAAATAGCAATACGAGTCAGACGTTCGGACTAGGTGTGAATACTAAATAAGTATGGCTCATAATAACAATCAAACATAATAAGAATCTTTCCTATACATAGGAAGAACCTCTGTGATAAAGTTCGGTCAATTTTGGAAAGATGTAAGTGATTTGTAAAGCACAAAACTTTAAGGTCAAACTGGGTGAAACCAAGAAATTAGTTATTCTCCAAGTTATCCTGCCAATACAGGGAGTGCAACTGGAGTAAGAACAGCCAGTGAATCTGGTGCGGCTGTTCCAATTTCAGCAGGGGTTTGTGTGAGTGGATGAAGAGGAGCGAGGTAAAAACCCCTGCTGTGGGAGGATGCTTGTTTCCTGCTTTAACACTAAGTCCAAAAGATTTGAATAGCCCCCTACCGTGGCCAGTGGCCAGCTGTAAAGAGCAAAACAGGCAATTAACGAAACCATATAGCCAAAGTGAGGTTAGAACAAAGGCCAACATTTGAAATGTACAACTAATGTCGCAAATTTATGGGTCATAAGTCGTCAAAACGGCGAGTTACAGGCTTAAGTCGTCAAAATGACGGCTTGTATGTAAGTCGCCCAAATGTCGACTTATGCATAGCTCGTCAAATCTCTAAGTCGCCATAAAAATCTTGGTCCCGAAAGTGTCGACTTACGCGAGGTTTACTGTACAATGTATTTTGAGCAATTTTGTGTTAATTTACATGAAAAACGTTATTTCATATTACGAAACTATTAAAAACAATTAAAAACATGCTTATTTGTTTAAGAGGCACCATATTTCTATCTGTTGGTAATACATTTACCGGGTGTAAATCCAACCGTTGAAAAGTTAGCTTACATCGGGTCCCATTCTCCTGTACAAAGCTCAGTTCTTGGGTCCAATGATAGGGTCGTATTTTAGAACGTTCCTTAACGTTAAGGTCGACCTTAAGTCTATTGTAAAACCATCGAGAACAATAGATTTAAGGTGGACCTTAATGTTAAGGAACGTTCTAAAATACGGCCCATAACGTCAGTTGCAAAAATTCAATCGGCCGTAACTTCCGTCAAAATCAAAATTTAACGTGGCATCCAACCTAATCTTATTTAGTAGCCAGTATTTTACCGTTCTAAGGGAGATGCCATCCATTGACAGAAAATGCCGACTGATTTTTATTAGAGACTTTTTGGAGGTTTGGCCGGCCTACTATTTGTGAATATCTTCTGTAGGCCCTACAGAGTGTCTCGTCGGTGAGCGTAATTACCTTTTATCAAGGTGTGGCTTATTTCATCTGTTGATTCAGGAGCACTGACAGATGGGAAACAACTGCAATGCTACACTGGATCATTTACCGTTAACCATGGTTTGGGGCGTTGGGAACAATTCCTGAATCTTGGTAAGAAAGAGAATGAAAATGATGAACTCCGATGAAGTCATAACCACCATCGACGGTGATTGGAGAGAACTATCGATGTATAATTCGTATCCTTCAGAATAAAGTCGATTTGTGTTATATACAGTAAAATCACCTGTTATTGGTGGTGCTCAGAATTCCTGTAGGCCATGGTTTTGAAGGTATTTGAGGGCGAGAATTGAAGGTATTTGAGGGCGAGAATGGGGTGAGTAATAGCCGATTATGTGTCAGCATAGGTACTTCTTTGGAACTTCTGAACTGTGAAGAAAGTTCCTGGAGTGTGGTTGGTACTGAAATGTGATCACAGTGCACATATTGTGACAAACAGGAATACTAGGCATAATAAGAGCACCGAAGAAAAATGCTGATGTTGAAATCAACACCTGTCATAGCCGTTTTGTATCTGCTTCACTGATCACACAATTTAATCAAATTTAACCACATACAATGTAGGCCTAATAAATACCCCCAACTCTGGCCCTCAAATACCTTCAAAACTAGGGCCTACAGAAATTCTGAGCACAACCAATAACACAGGTGATTTTACTGCATATAAGGTCGATGAAACATCACCAGTAACCCTCGAATCCGTACATTTAATTTCTTTGCAAGAACAAAACATAATCACGTGTTCTTCTTAATGAATTTCATGAGCCACACGATCTGAGAGGACTACTGCTAAAACATGTAGAACGCTGAATGTACATTACTTATATAATTTCTCATAAAGGTTTAGAGGAGGGATGTATTCCATCGATTTATTATAACACGCATCCACTTTTTTCTTTGAATGATATTCATTGTTTTTCAAAATCAACATGAAACAAATGAGCGTTTTCTAAAGGCGAAAAACATAGACGCAGCGTTTTAGCTCACCTGGTGAGCTAATGTCGTGGCACGGTATCCGTCGTTGTCGACATCGTCCATCGTCTTTTAGGGGGCTATAAACACCAAATACCTGCACGTCACTTGACTTTAAAAATAATGATTAATTGTGAGATTTTTGGAACCTCTAACATTATTTTTTCACATAATCCACCTCCGTCCAAGTGTAACGTTTTTCAGTGTGGCCGTTTTTCTGTGTGACTTCCATTGTTTGGAAGACACTGGGAAACGGATTCGCTGTTTCTCTGTCGCCCACTGTCAAGTTGCCGCTTATTCCTTCAATCGATTGTAATGTCACACTGGCAGACGGGCCTCACTGGAAAACGTTACACCGGTGTAACACCTGCCAATGTTCCCCATTTTTCAGTGTTTCCTTTTTTGGATTGGGAACGTTGTTATAATAGACACCTGGAGGCACCATGACTGTTCAATAGGGGAGTACAATGAGGGAGAACATTCACAAACAGAAACGCTGATAGATGTTACATCTGCATCACCTGAATTGGCGCCGCTCCTCCTTTTCGACGCCAGGTCTGCTGAAAGTGTCCTCTACACCTAGAGTGCATGACTGTGTTCCCTACACAGGGACACGATTACCTTGGAAAGTACTGCAGAATATCTAAGCATTTTTCACAGAGCCAAGCATAAAAAAATGTTTCTTCATTCATATCAGTCATTAAGTCATTCACTTATGACATTACGTTTGGCTGAGTAACGCAACAAAAGTTTAGATCACGGGGCGATAGCTTTTAGTATGTATGGACAATTTTTGATATTTTCACCCCTACCGGTATGCATGTGGTCACTCACCCCACTTTGCGTATGTATGCAGCCATCGTCAGTTAGGGTAACCGGAAAAACGCCGACCGACCAACTCGCCGACCTACCGACCTACTACTAACAGATCCGTGAGTTTCTTAACGCGTTTCGGGATGCATTAACGAAACAAACACATGCCATGCATGTTGATGGATTCGTAACAAAGGCCTATTGGTACTGAAAACATCCCAACAAGCTGACAAGGCCTAGGCAGGCCTATTAGTATTATCGCGGAGGCGGTATGATTACATTGGCAGCGCCGTGATGGTGGTCGGAACACAAGCTATTCTGCCGACCGAAAGAGGTTCCAGAACTGAGCGAGATTGCTGTGTTAGAATCGAGATCATTACCATAACGATTTCGAGGAAAAGAATCGCATGTACTGTTAATAGGGAGGTTTCGCATCCTCACGAACTACGAAAAACGAGCACGAATTGCGTGATATGTCATCAATTTTTGTCTTCCCAAGTTCGTCGGGGAAAGTTCGCAGTTCGTCACTTCGAAAATGCAATGGGAAATTGGTCAGTTCTAGCGGGTGAGACGAAAAGCGCACTGCCACCTACGATTTGTAGATGACGTCATCAATTTAAGTGTGAACAGATTTCGTTTTTCGCTCTTGGTATAAATTCCTCACGAGGATTTTGTGAATTCTTCGGCGGTTTTGCGTTGAAGAGGCGAAGTCCGAACCATATCTCTCACAACTTCAATTTTGCGCAGTGTAAGCCCATGTCATAGAAAAAAAATACAGCCCTGGACGGCATTCGAACCGCCGACCTTCTGATTTGCAATCCAGCACTCTATCCACTCAGCCAACGAGCCAGCTGACAGAGTCATGCTTTGTGTTCGTCATAGGCGTACGCCTTCGACTTAGAAAACATGGGCAGCCAACCAACATGTTCGGTGCCTGAATGGGAGACACGGCGAAACAAAGATAACAGAGCGTGGGTTCGATTCCCAGCTGGGTCCAATTTTATCTCCTTTCAAAAAAGTGTTCACTTGGTGCTCACCAGAGGATGTTGACACCTCACAGCTCGCAGACAAATGAGGGTCCATCATGTTATGAGCCTTCGTTTGAGGTGTTTGCTGGGCGTTTGCAATTCTCTTGCCCACTGTACGGGGGCTTTTTGTTCGGGTTCACGTCAACAGCCTTTAAAGTAATACACTGTACATATATAATGCCCACTGCTATCTGCTGGGAGAGATGGCATTATCATTTTGCAGATGGCAGCACACATTCAGAATACCCATAAATAAGAAATGCGGGTACATCCTGAAGTGTAACGCCTGCTGTACACGATCAAATTTTTCATCCATTTTTTTTTTGAGAAATTCAGATTCCGGGCCTACTTTGGCTTAAGGAATTGAACCCGAGGCGGAGGACCTCTGTTGAGTATCCCAAACACTCGAGGGTGGAGCTAAAACGCAGTCCAAACCCGAGGCGCTTCGCCGAGGGTTTGGACGAGTTTTACGCTCCACCCGAGAGTGTTTGGGATACTCAACAGAGGTCCGACGCCGAGGGTTCAATTTCTATTCTAAAACATCTCAAACTAAAGCTAAATCACCTTTCCATAAACCTCTCTGGCACTAAAACATCCATAGGCCTATTCAGTTCAGTGCGATTTGATTGCAAATAGGCCTATTTTGAGATGTTCAGAGTCAATCCGACCCGGCATCCGGCTCGCGGATGACGCTACGTCGATGACGCGACGTCACTGTGTAACAACATGTACATCGTGTACATCGGTGTGCAGCGCTAGGCCCAACAAGCTACAGGCATGACAGGAGCCGAAATGAGACAGTGATTTCTCCAGCAGCTATGAGGCTCTCCTGGAGAAGGATAAGAGAGCTTCTCTTCACCTTCAACGCGTGAGACTCATGGCTGCTGAAGTTTACAAAATATTAAGTGGCGTACGGCCCGAATATGTACAATCCTTGATCAAGAAGAAAGATACCACCTACGGTTTCCGCTACAGTAATCTATTAGAGATACCAAGATTTAGTAAAATGAAATATGGTAAAAACAGCTTTGCATACCAAGCCGCTAAAATATGGAATGACCTCCCACAGCACATTCGTGAATGCAACAAATTTTGTACTTTCAAGTCACTTTTAGCAACTTGGAACGGTGAGAGGTGCAAATGTGCAATATGCTTTTAGGTAGCAGTCCCCACGGTTCTATCTGTGATCATTGTGTTTTAAGGAGTCTTATGTTCTTATCTTGTGTACTTGTTTGTGTTCTTATTTTATGTTATCTTATGTCTCTATCTTGTGTACCGGTACTTACCTTATGTTCTTATCTTATGTGATCTTATGTACCCACTTTGTGTACGTATCTTATGTTCTTACCTTATGTGATCTTATGTACCCACTTTGTGTACTTATCTTATGTTCTTACCTTATGTGATCTTATGTACTTATCTTGTGTACTCATCTTCTTATCTCATGTTCTTATCTCATGTTCCTATCTCATGTGATGATCCGATCGTATGTACTTATCTTGTGTACTTATCCCTGTTCTTATCTCATATTATCTTATGTTCTCATTTTCTGTCATTTGTCTTAATCTTGTCAATGTCTCCTTCATATTTTATCAATTATCTATTTTATTGCCTTGTTTTTATACCTTTGTTAGTCCGTCGAAAAGCTCTGGTAGCTTATGTTGATTGTTCTTGTACATACGGTCGTAAAATAAAGATTACTTGAACTTGAACTTGAACTTGAACTTGAACTTGAGGGCACTTTCTTCAACGGATTTTCCGCAGGATGTGTAGCTTATGATACAAAACATTCTTGGGATAGGTCAGTGAGTATGCATCTCGCCCATATTCTTTGCACTGCCTCTCTGAATGCTCGAAGCGAGAAACACAAGTGGGCGGGTTTTGGTTCATGCGACACCAAAGCCCGGTCCGGTGTGGTTAAAACGAGGCTAATGCATTATCCATTGAAAACAAGGCTCACTGTGACCAAGGTGGTTTAGAATCCACGTTTTAGTGCAACCCAAGAAAACTCTGTACCGTATCCCAAACACTCTGTGCAAAAAAACCGGCCAATGCATTTTCCATTACAACATTGATTTCACAGTACACAGATGTTTTAGAATTTACTGTATAAACCCGCAGAAAGTAGGATGAAAAATTTGATCGCGTACAGCGGGCTTTAGTTCACAGCATATTATGCTCCACTTCAACTGCGGTCGCCAATGTTAGTAGTGCCCTCTACGAAAGCTACTGCGCATGTCACGGGCATTCGTATTTCGTATTTCGTATTTTATGCGAAACTCGAAATTTGGCAAAGTACGAAATACGAACACGAATTTGATTTTCGTGTTCGGTTTTCGTAGTTCGTAAGTATGCGAAACCTCCCTATTGTTTAATCTGACGGACCTAAATACTAAAACAAGGCTTACTGGATATAGCATAATCCTAAAAAGCATAACATAATCTCAAACCTAGTACCCAAAGTTACACCCAGTTGAGATGTACAAAAAGTGTCATGCATATCATGGTTTTTTACACGTGAACGAGGTGCAGATGGCACGTGCAGAGGGAGTGCACCTTGTGCAAGACCCCATAACAGTTGGTGTTCAGTAGCAGTGGCCATTTCGAGAAAAAAGCAAAAGAAGGATTTTCGTTTAATGGAGAATGCATTACACAGTCAAACTTCAAAGGCGTTATTCAACACCTGTTGCTTCGAAATCGATGTGAACTTCACAAAATGTACATTGTGACCTACTAAATTCGAATATGCCATTAACTCATTTCAACAAAATTTTGATGGAACCTCGTTTCCAGGTGCAGGGCCATCGGTGAGTTTGCTACGCGGTGACTCTGCGGTCGATCGATCGACCCGTCGCGACGTCATTCAAAACTGGACGTTGCGTCATGAAAAAGTCACGTCCCCCGCGTTCCTTAGCGACTCATAGGAAAATGTAAACACGGAAGTGCACATTGGTTTTGACATGTTTGACAGCTGACTGAGCGTCTCGTATTTTATTGCATAAAATTCCACAAAACCCTGATAAAATGGTGCAAACTTACATTGTCAGCGGGGGCAAAATCACGTGCTGCCAAGGGAAATCTGGCATAGAATTCCAGATGAATACGAATTTCCGTCAAAAGAGCGCGGTGGTTGCAGGCCCTCCAACCCGAAGATGACGACCGTTTTACATGTTTTAGGCCTACATGGGTGTCGTGTTTGCTCACAGCAATTTGTATCAGGTAGGTAATGTTAAGAAAATATCTTTAGCCTATAGAAGTGCTCAGTTAAACCCCGAGGCATCATATTCGGCTATGTCACTGTCAGTTAGCAATAATATGATGGAACACCTGTACCCCCCCCCCCGCCCCATGACTCATTCAATTTCTGCGTAGGCCTAGATGATGCAGACCTGGTTCATAAATTCGATCAACTGATCTATGTGCTTACTGATTTAGACATCGACCTGATGCATGTGCATGTTGCACTTCACTGAATCTCTTGTCACGTGTGAATTAAAAAACTCTCGGCTTCTGTCTCGATTTCAATCACCTGGGCGCATATGGCAAGCCGTTTGTTCATTAATGACAAAAACTAGGATTTTATCTCATAAACTGAGTTTTTGTCTCATAAACTGGGTTTTTGTTAACAAAAACTCAGTTTTTGTCACATAATCTAAGATTTTGTCCCTACAACTATCATTTTGTCGACAAAAACTCAGTTTATGTCAAAATGCTAGTTATTTTACACAAAAACCCTGTTTTTGAAGCAAAAACCATGATTTTGTTCATAAACTGAGTTTTTGCCGACAGAATCCTAGATTATGTCAAAAACCCAGTTTTTGTCAAAAACTTAGTTTTTGTCCACAAAATTGTGATTTTGTCTCATAAACTTTGATTATGACAAAAACTCAGTTTTTGTTCAGAACTAGACTTAAGTCTAGATGCGCAATTGTCATTTTGCGCATCTCATATTTTGTCAAAAACTTAGTTTTTGTCATAAACTTTGATTATGACAAAAACTCAGTTTTTGTTCAGAATAACTAGACTTAAGTCTAGATGCGCAATTGTCATTTTGCGCATCTCATATTTTG
>NMRB01001699.1:26416-44946 GCA_002633025.1 Notospermus geniculatus | reverse complement strand
CACCTATACGCGTCTTTGGTGCCAACCGAGGACCTACTTCAAATTACCATATAAACGAGGACCTGCTACTGTCCACAGTTAGATAGCATGGTTAAATGTATTATTAAACCAATACATTGACATTTAGAAATCGGGGGGTCCTCAGTTGTAGTCCACTGTTGTGGGTAAAATTTCATGTCTGGGTCCACAGTTGATCAGTGAAAAAGAAAATGTGACATTTTGCCGACCAACCGAGGACATTTTCTATTTCACTCAATAACACACCAGCACACTCTGTATGTGGTTTTTCACTGTTTAAACGAGGATTTACCACCGAGGACGTCCTCGGTTGGCGGGGGGTCCTCTATATGAATGTGTGTATTCATACAGATGTCCTCGGTAGAGGCCATCCACACACACACACACACACACACACACACACACACACACACACACACACACATACACACACACACACACACACACACGCACACACACACACACACACACACACACACCATGACCAAAAACAATATGGTTCCCGATCTTAGTGATCGGGAACCATAATAAAAATAAAAAGTGTGGGAAAAATGTCGCCAAATTATTTGCAAACTGGGTATTGGAGTTCATCCAAGACAGGAAAACGAAGTGTGTCAGTATGTTTTTGCAAGCTGGCTAACTGGGCCACAATCCACAGGCATGTTCTATATATAGGTATGACGACAAGGAAGGCAGAATCTGCTTATAATCTTGGGTGATCATTTAGATGTGATTTAATTTTCCTTTGTTCTACTTTCATGTCTTTTAACAAATTGTCAATGAATAGCGAGGGTTTGTGTTTATTTCAAATACAGACCTTAATTTTCACGCTTTGGGTTTAAGGAATTAAACCCGAGGCCGAGGGTCTTGTTTGCGACACCAGCGCCTCGGGTTTGGACGGAATTTTTGCTCCACCCGAGCGCATCCTGAGAATATCAGGCGTTCTTACTGCTCGCTCCCTTCGTCACCGCAGACAAACCCCTGAGAGATTTCGCTTGATTTGCTGGAGTACTTTAGGGAGCACGTCCCGTCCCCGATCCCTCTGCAAGGGTTGTCCTCGGCCTTGGTGCACTGCTCGGCACTCTTTACCCTCTCACGAACATAAAGTTTTCCGTAACACACGTCAGGACAGAACGATATGAGAGCGCAAACGTACGGCTGATTAAAGTGCTGGCTGCGGTAGTCATGAGTGTAGACGATGGAATGAGCTCTCATGATTAGATCAAGACCAACAGCGCTGCAGTTGGATGTGAAATATTTAAGACTTGGCTCCATGTTGAGGGTGAACCAGCACATGTAGTAACTGGCCGTCACTCGGTATATGTACCGCTTCAAGAAGGATTTGAAAGGTCTGTAGGTCAGGAGGTAGGCACCATCTGAGGTCCCCAGCATGTGCAAAGCATCTCCTATGTAATCCATTCTCCCCTCCCTCCGTGCCACGGGCCTCGGGCTCTTGTCGGCCACGCCATAGATCTCCACCAAGCAGGGTAGGAACCCCTCGTCACAAGCCTTCTTGACGTCACCGTCCAGTTTATTTAACGCCGGGATTGGGAAGTGCTTCACATACTCAAACTCCCGAGGTCGGTCGAATTCAGTAATGGCTTTCCTTCCACCCATTACCGAGTCTCTTGGATCTGCTCCAACTTGTCCCAGACTCGATGATCGATTCCCATGTATTTGTAACCGGCCAGGAATCTACCCACGAGCTGAAGCATCTTCGCCACCTTCTTTCTGTCGTCGGGTTTAGCACGTTTTTCTCTTGGTCTACTTCCGTATAACGAATCTTCATCTGAATCCTCGGCTATGATTCTGTAGCTTCCTGACTCACCGTTTTCCTTGTTTCCCGTTTCAAGCGTCACGACATCAGGCGGCTTACTGACGAAGACAACGAAGAGGAAAAAGCAGAACAAACTTGTTTGCCCGACCATTGTTTCAACAGGTGTTTGTGGTTACTGTTGTGGAGCTGAGGGATCTGCAGTCAGACGGGAGATCGTGCAAGATTACAGGAAACATTTCGGCAAAAGTTTCATTTTCTGTGTCACGCACCGCAGACGACAGGCCCACTCCACAATGATCCAAGTCCAAAAATGTCCAATGGCTCTCGGCGGCGTGACGTCCATGTTTGTTGTAACATGACGTCATCGCATATCTTCATGGTTTTGGAATGACGTAGAGTTAAGGAATTAAACCCGAGGCGGAGGGTCTTGGTTGCGACACCAAACCCGCGAGGGTGGAGCTAAAATGTAGTCCAAACCCGAGGCGCTTCTTCCAAACTAAATAGATCCGCACTTAATAGAACCGGACTTATTAAACCCGGCAATTCTGTAATGGAAGCAGAACAAGAGCGGACAAATACCGGGTTTTTTTGTAGTGGAAGCGCAACTATTGAAATAACAAGGCTAAGCAAAGCAGTTGGAATGCAGCCACAGCGGGATTGTTTCTGTAGCCCAACCACCTTGCTACCTCGTATCTAGGCTGGTGTCAATATGATAAGAGATAAGGGGAGGGGATGATCCACGTGACAAGTTTTACACCAGTTAATAGTACTGTATAAACTGCAGACCACCAAATTATGTCTAGCGGAATTCCGTGGAATTCCGCGTTTTCTCCATACCGAATAAATAGGCTAAGATATCAGGGAGGACGCTCCGACGATGACGCGACATCAGTGAATCACGCACTGTGTGTACAAACCTGTACATCGTGTACATCTGTGTGCAGCGCTAGCAGCAAGCTGCAGGAGTC
The DNA here is from genome assembly GCA_002633025.1 of Notospermus geniculatus. NCBI lineage: Eukaryota > Metazoa > Nemertea > Pilidiophora > Heteronemertea > Lineidae > Notospermus > Notospermus geniculatus. The sequence goes on along the minus strand of NMRB01001699.1, from coordinate 42,183 downwards.
GAAATGAGGTCGCAGGGCGATTTCTTCAACGGATTATCCGTAGGAAATGTACCTGATGGTACAAAACCTCGTTGGGATAGGTCACTGAGTATCCACCTGGCCGACATTCGCTGCACTACCTCGCAGAATGCTCGAAGCGAGAAATGTTGGACGCCAGACGCCATTGTGGAAACACTGAGCGGGGCAATCGACGTCATCTTCGGAGGTACTCGGCTACATTCGGGCGGCCATCGTAACCTACATCGACTGTATATAGGAGCCTCGGCGTAGTAATCATCTCGCAAATCACGAGATAATTCAGTGATTCGCCGCAGTGAGTGGGTCGTCTGTGACATTGACCGTAACCTTCCGCACTTGATGATATAGTGCAGACCAATGCTGATACTTTTTCACGTATAAATGGGTTCTTTGCGCATTATATCGGTGGGATAATTTTATTTATTGTAGAATCTGAAGTTATTCAGTGGATTAAGGCACATTTTAGGCAGTGATAACACCGAGGATGGACAACGTTACAATGTCGAAACAAAATGGCCGACCAGCCTTCACTTCACCACTTGAGAAGTTCAACCTGCTGCTATAGCGTGAGTGACCCTTCATCAGGTAAGGTAACATGCTTCAACTCATTTTTCTATGTGTAGCAACACTCACAATCCCTAATTGGTAACTTTGATCATTCAGATCGATAGATTTGAACAGTCTTGTCGAGCATGACCGAAGAAGTAGATCCCGGAGCAATATGGCGCTGTCCGATATACGTCAGAGTTACGATGTTGGCACGAATCGTTCTCTGACGTTCAGATTGTGAGGGGGGGGGTCTTGGTTGTGTCACCCAGACCCGCTGCATTCAGAATGAGGCTAATGCATTATCCATTTGAAACATACGCACGAGATACCAAGGTATTTTAGAATCTCTAATTAAATGTCAGGGTACTGATGGACGCCTCGCAGGGTACTGATGGACGTACTCGCAGGGTACTGATGGACGCCTCGTTTAAACATGGGCCATTGAACCATCTTTTTTGAAGATGGGGATTTGGCCTAGTGGTTTAAGGCGTGCTGCCCCTTAGTCATGTTAGTGCTGGCGACTGATGCCTTATGCGAGGGTCCGTGGGTTCGATTCTGGTAGGAAGCAGTGTCTTTCGCCTTAGAAACCCGATTTCTATTTCTTATTCTAATTAAATCTCAGATATACCCTTGCTATTTTCCGTACTTGGAAAGGTTTCTTGCTCATTACAGGAGGTAAAAAGATATTTTCCCGTCGTCTGCTAATCAATACCGAACCCAAAACGTCTGCCAAGCAGAGTAAATGGGGAGGTTGAGATCAGCGACTTATCACGGATCCTTATACGTGTACGGATCGAAATGTACACAAAATTTGTCCTCGTTGTACAGAATTCTATCCGTGGAAGGATCCGTGATTAGTCGCTGATCTCAGCCTCCCTAATTTCTCCGTTTTACATACGGTACCTTGTGATGCATCCTTGCAATCGTTGGCGTAGAACTATCGTATAGACAAATTTGCCACCACATGAATGATCACCACATCCAAGGAGGTTAAATCAAGTTCCAAGTCCTCAAGAATCCTTTGATTTAAACCCACCAAATTCACTGGCAGTCTCATTTTCACGGTAGCCTACTCCCGTCTAAAACTGTGAACTGATGATGAATGATTTCGTCTGGGTCATAATTTGGTTGGAATGCGGATGTTTGTTTCTACGTTATTTCTTCCTTTCAGCACAATACGGCACTACTGGTGACTTATTGGCCCACTAAGTGAGCCTTATTTTCATGTCAGATTTGATCGTTTCCAGTCGTTTGTGGAGTCGTGTCTTGTCCAATCCTTTTCATCCTGATATATGTTAGGGTGATTTATATGTAGATATGTCTGCTCTAAACGGAATTTTGATACCTGCCGTTGTTTTTGAGATACATGTACATGTATTTGGTTTTTTGCCAAATTTTTGCGGATGAGTATCGTGCTTTGAGTTACCTCAATTGGGAAATGAATTGCAGCTCGGAAGGCCAAATTCTATTCGCACGAGCCTGAGTAAAGTAGGCTGAGATTAGGCTGAAACTCGATTGTATAAATTTTTCTATAACCTCTAATTTTTGTGTGTTAGGCCTACCCTAATTTAGAAAGTCATTTTATTATTTTGGAGGCAGAATGGAATCGATGGATAACTCGAACTTAGTACATTATACTTAGCTTAGTACATAGAACTTAGTACTTAGCTATTCCGCTATCCATGCCTCTGCAAAATCCCGAAATCTGGGGACATTATTTGAGAAACATTTGTGTATGTCAGATCATGTGTCTAGCCTTGTACAGAGTATCTATTTTCGTATCCACAGTCTGTCTAAGATTCGTCGTCATCTTGACAATACAACATGTGCTAGGGTCATCAATGCTACCATAACGTCAAGGATTGACTTTCAAAATGGTCTCCTACTCGGCACTTGCCTGAATGTGCCATCACTAAACTTCAAAAGGCACAAAACGCTGCAGCCAGGCTGCTTACAAGAACAAAAATAAGAGATCACATCACACCGATTTTAAGAGAGCTCCACTGGCTGCCGGTGAGATCACGTATCGATTACAATGTCCTTTTAATGGCACATAATGCCATTCATGTGAAGAACAGTCCAGTTTATTTGGGGGAGTTCTTCAGCCTGCGTGCCTCGGCGCGCGGGCTCCGGTCGTCGGATGACCATTGGCTGTTAGCCATACCGCGTTCCAAGGGGGCATAGGGTGACCGCTCCCTGGGTGTCTTGGCGCCCAGGCTTAATAACTTAATTTACCCTTATCAATCTGGCTTCATACGTGGTCATGATACTTCTAAGCAACTGATTGACATAACCCATATGATTTTATCAGCGCAAAATGGTTGTGATACACGCGGCGTTTTTTTAGACATGAGGGCGCATTCGATGCCATTCCTCATTTTTTACTTGTGCATAACTTAGGTCCTTTGGAATTAGCGGTAACATCATTAACCAGATTTCGTCTTACTTGCAATCTAGAAAATTAAGAGTGAAGGTAAATGGATCCCTCTCTGATTGGTCTCCCGACGGTGCTGTAAACTGTGGAGTACCACAGGGTTCCATTTTGGCTCCCCTTCTTTTCCTTCTTTATGTGAATGATATTGCTGAGACAACGGACTATTGTAAGCTGTACATGTATGCTGATGACTGTGCTCTATTTCTCTCATTGGATCGAGATCGCCATCCTATCACAACTCACGATTTTATCAAAAGCGACCTAGCTAAGCTTAATTCTTGGTCACAAATTTGGAAGTTAAATTTTAAAGGCAGCAAAAGTAAAGATGTTCTCTTTAAGTCCCCAAATAGGCGTCCATTACAGCTTCCCCCACTATTCCTGAACAATGAGGCAATACCGCAAGGGGATTCACACAAGCACCTGGGCATTATACTGGACTCATCGCTCAATTTCCATCATCACATAGTAGTGAAATGTAACATTTTGAATCTTTAATAAACTTCTGTACCGCCAAGAAAAGCGAGGGATTCAGGGATATGAATTGATATTTAAAACCATTGATCAAATGATCTAACAGGATGTCATCAGGAAAGTTTATGGGATTCAAATTGCATTGCTCAAAAATTGTAGTGATATCTTCAAAGAGTCGCCATCGTGCTGCGGTGTACCTGTCACAGTAAAGAAAGAAATGTTGGTATGACTCAATGTCCTGCATACAGTCACAAACTGGTGAAACACAAAGGGATCGTGAGTAGAGGTCATTGTGAAGGGAAGTAAAGCCAATTCTGAAGCGTGTGTGCAGGACACTGAGATAACGCGACCCAGCCGAAGCACCAGCAATGGGTTTACAAAAGTACTGTTCTTTATAACGTGTTTTAAAGGAAAGTAACGTTGGAGCACTTGAAATACTGGTTGAAAGCTGGTTCCATTGTTCCAAGTTCAATACGGACTTTTTCATAACTAGAGTATTTCATCGCACCTGAAACAATGAGACCAGCTTGATATTGAATTGGTTCACGTTTTTAGTAACAGAAGACTCTTTACCGTAAAATAGAACGATACCGTATTCCATCAAAGACCGAATCATGGTAATATACATAGTATTAAGCGTTGCTCTTGGCAATTTATATTTCAATTTCCTTAAAATGTTCAATCTTTTCATACACTTAGAACTTAACAGACCAATATGGTCACTCCAATGGAGACTCACATTAAGATGAATACCAAGATGCTTATGAACAGGGACAGGTTTAATGAATTTTCTACGGAATATTAACTGATTCTCCAGCGAAGACGGTACTCTCCTAGATGAAAAAGTCATAGCACCACTGCAATACTTACGTCCATCAGACTATGGGATCTCTTACCAGACTCGATTCAATCCTCCTATTCACGAAACTCCTTCAAATTCCAAGTTAGAAAGCACCTTTGCGGTGATAAATATAAATTTAGTACTACAAAAATGGTTATTCCACGTGCACGTGAGATGCTTCTGAACACTGAAAACCCAGGGTTCGTCAAAGCAAGTAATTTAGATTACTAACCCCCCGATCCCCAGAACAAGTAGTTTATTCATCAGAATAAGTAATGTTGGATTCGTCAATTTGAGAGAGACTATACTCACTGTGAGTAACGTGCCTTCGTCATACTGAGTAATGCTCCCCTCAAGATTTGAGTAAGACACAACTCACTGCGAGTAACAACTTTGTAGTAGATGGGTTCTCACTTTGAGTAATGCTCTCCTCAACGTGCGGGGAGCCAAAATGCCTCCTTGCCGGGAGGAGCCACCAAAGAACTCCTGATGATCAAAAAACCCTGATCAGGGGACTCTGTTAGGCCGAGTAGGCCGCAACAGTGAAGTTGCTACAACACAATGGAAGTTGATGATGAGGCTTAAATTCAAATTTCTTGATAATTTATGTGGTGTAGGTCATGCATCATTTCCTAATATTTTAACACTCATTTAAATTATGAGGATAGTTTATGGTAACAACTAATGTCAGTACCGTGTTGGTATTAGTTGTCCCAATGCTTTAATGTGCCACATTTGTCATTATGCTGATTACTTACATGTTCCACGTCTTTAAGACGTCGCCAAGCTGTCAGGGTAGGCCTATGAGTTGTATATTACTCAGATAGCCCAGGATGACGAACTTTGATTACTCAATGCTTTCTCTCACTGAGTTATGCATTACTCAGATGGGCTCAGATTTCAGGTTAGTAATCTAAATTACTCGCTTTGACAAACTCTGGGCTTTCAGTGAACAGGGCTCGTTGTGATCTACTGTTCAGAAGCCATCTGTATTCACATAATTTCACAAATGTACCTGACCCCTCCTGCCCCTGTGGCCATCGTCAGCAGTCCACCTTACATGTTTTATTCGATTGTCCACTTCTAGCCACTCAACGTGAATTATTCGTACCTAAAATTACTGCCATCCCCAACTTTGACTTGGACTCCTTTAATGCACGTAGTCAGTCCGAAAGAGTCCGTATCCTACTTCATGGTTCACCAGTGGATCCTAGCTAATGTTGCCTTGAATATTAAAATTACCATGGGGAATTATACTTCCTCCAAGGTATTATAGAGTTATCGCGGGGCGCCGGCGCGGATGTCGATCCCTATGTTCGGTGCTGTTTTCGTGGCATCGTGCGGTGGGGTTGGCGCTGGCGTTGGCGTCTCGGGGGCTTTGCGGAAACTCCCTATTATCTACAGCCCGCACCCTCCATCAGACACCACCATCACTCTGCTAGCAGGGGTAGCTGCCACAACAACCCCCCCCCCCCTAAAATTTCATTCTTCTGTGTCCTCTTTCCCCCTTATCTCATTCATTTTTTTTCTTCATACATTTACATGTATATTCCTTTGTCTGTTTGTTTATTGTATTCCACCAGCACGATTCTATGCACCATCATACTTTTATTTGTAAATTTCTGTTCAGGGGCCGGTAATGCCTCGGCCTCGGCCCCTTGCACCTTCTTCTGTACTTTATTTTGTAAATAAATTACATACATACAAAAAAGACGAGTTGAACCAAGGTGGTCATGTTTGGTATCAAACTAAAGGTACTGAAGTGTAGGTTCGAACTGACCTACTTCCATGACCTCGTGACCTACTTAAAGACCAAATGGAGACGAATCTGCGCCATCACATGATGGCTCTAGTTATGAATATCAGTCAATAACCTACCACAACAAGGTTTCTATCATTTCTATCATCAATCTTTCAGACAAACCCGAATGGAACCCCGACTTCTCAAAGACTGCGACGGTCGTCAGCCAAGTAAACAAAAGCATGGAATTCGTTCTGCACGTGATTACGAATCCACCACCCACAAACGTAACGTGGTTTGTTGAAGACAATCAACTGGCGACCGATGGAGGATTTTCAGCCTCGAAGGTTAATGACATGACGTACACCTTGTCTAAGAAAGCTGCTTCATTGGCTGATTATGGGGAGTACTCTGTTGAAGTAACGAATGCTGTCGGGGTATCGGTGTTCGCTTTTAATCTACAGGAACCAGGTGAGTTCCCTTCTCCATGTAATTTTTAACTGCTGGGAAATTCAAGGGGTGCCAGGCAGCCATCTTGAAAAATGAACTTCTCCCTAATGAATAGTCAGTTGCAGCTAGTACATTTTAACCTTACTAAAATACGAATCCTTGCACCTCGACATATATGATGAATTTTGGTTCCTTTTGGCTTCAAATGTGGCCGTCAGGCAGCCATCCCGACATATAGACTTTGGTCCACATCTTATCCATATATGTAGTAAAGGTTAGGATGATTTTATGTCGCTTAAAGCCCCTCTGTGTTGAATTTTACTGTATTATCAAAATGTTAGAGAGTGCAGGTAGAGGTATCATGCTTCTTCCCCAAAATGTTTGCCTGATACGTACTTCAAAGAATCAAACCCTAGTTTTCAGCACACGTTGAAAACTGCAGGCAAAGCTCTAATCTATTCATATAGTACATTTTACACTACTAACGTCGGAGGACGTAAACACTTCCTGAATATACATACGTACAGTGGTGTGCATTGATATCCGAACAGAGGGAATTCAGCTTTTCATTAAAGGCAAAATTTCCGCTTCTGTATTCCAATATCTATATCAAACGTATTTGGAGTCAGTCCTAGATATGCACTCCTCTAGTCAGAAGGTTTTCGCTGAATTCAGATACTGCATTTCACGAGAGAAAAAAAACTGATTTTCCTTGACAAACACCACTAACTACTCCTTCAAGTGAGGCCTTGTATTCACCAATCATACTCCGTCTGCCAGCCATCGACTTGGTTAATTTTGATGTTGTTGATTGGTAATTACTGAACTAATCATCTTTCAAAATATCAAAACGCAATCCTCTTCAAACTTTTCAGATGCGAAGAATCTCACTATCATTATCATTATCATGTTCACCTTAAAACATAAATATCTTTATTGGAAATTGGTCTTTTTCGATGATTATTTCACTAAAATACAGCGGAAAGTTTATCAAATTGAGTTGTCGTCGAAATAGCCGGTTATCTAATTCCCAACGTGGAGAAAAACGCAAGAATATGATTGGGTCGACGCGATATCAATTATAGATGGCGCTGCACTTTGAGAGTTGGCGGAATTCATGATTGCCTTCAAGGAGCTCAGCGTGCGTACCGAACAAAAGAAGGGAACAATGGCAAACAATGGGGGTGTGGTATTGTGGTCATAGCGATTAGGGCCGTGCTCGCTCCTTCTTAATAATACCTCCATGAATAGGCTGACGTACCTTTTGCACATGGAGCACTAATTTTGCTGAAAATAGCTCTGTTATCCTCAGAAATGGAATTCAAAGCATCAAGTTGACAGGTTCATGTACCTCTTCACCACCAAAAAAAGTTCAAGCTCGCACCTATTACGCAAAGCCAAAATTCAGGCAGTGAGCATCTGGTACAACACATGAAGTGTATCCCTCAGTAAGTTCATCTTTCGCAGTTAAACCTTTATGGTTGATTCCTTTATGATACCAATCTGCAGTCATTCAAAATCAAAGACAAGATTGAGGGTGACAGCAGAAAAGCATTTTTCTTTCCGTGCCAGTCAACCATCATGCTTGTCATCGCGAGTGCTGGTGATTCGCTTGTTACGGTATCACCCTCACTAGCCTGATAGCCTAGTGGTTATCACGTCCGCTTAGCAAGCGGCAGGTCCCGGGTTCGAATCCAGCCCGGGCCATATGGGATTTCATTCCCGGCTCTTCACGTCCGTCGCATGGGACAGTAAGCCGTGGTGCCTTGTACCTTGTGTCTTTGCAAGGGCAAGTAAAAGACCCCATCCAAGTGAGGAACATGAGTAGCTTGTGATGGCCTCCTCCGTACTTACCAGGGCCAATAATGCTATAGCGTCGGCCCTGACGGAAAAATCAAATACAAATACGGTATCTCTAACTTTTTCAGTTCCGCCGCACACCCCATGTTGTTTGAGGATGGTGAATGTTACAGTAGTTTCAGTCACCTTGGCATTCAAAAGCAATTTTTCCGGCGGAATACCACAGACTTTCACGGTAGAGTACAGGGAAGGCGACCAAGTATGGCAAATTGCAGTGAGAGGCGTTCCTGATCCCGGCTTTTCGAAGAGTGTCGTTCAGAGAATCAAGACTCTAATAAGTAATACGAGATACGAGTTCCGGGTCAAATCAATAAACAGCATTGGTTCAAGTAGTTATGGTAACGTCCTACAAGTTAAAACAAGAGGTAAAGAACTACTTCAAATAAACTACCATCAGCTGGACATGAAGTGGGAAGTAATCTGTCGCTCATAAAGTTGCAATATTCTAAGAATTTCCATCCATTTCAAATAAACGTTTTTTCTGAATTATTTCTGTGCGTATGGGTCGATTTCAATGAAACTTCATCAGCTGATGGGACATTGCTGGAGCAGTGGTTGCTCTGGCTGGTGTTCCAAAACCAGTGCGACGTGAATGTAGGGATCTGCCCGGATTTTTAGCTCAGCTGACCTTTATATGTATACTGAGTGGCGTCCGTCTGTGTGTGTGTCGGCGTGTCGTCCGTTAAACAGGCAGGTTTCGCAACCCCCAGGCACAGGGTCATGAAAGTTGGTGGAGAGGTAGGCCCTCGGAAGGACTCGAAACAGAACCAAAAAAAATTGCAATTTGCGCAATACGAAATATCTCATTATCACCACCGTGGAGAATCGCCAGCGCATTAGCCGAGTTTCTCAGGTGGCAGCACTGTGATCCGAGTCGAACATGGCGGCTGTGTCACATATTGATGTGTGTGTTGCCGACTAAAACGCGAAAGATGGAGAGTTTCGGTCGAGGTGAGCGAATTTAAGTAAATTCGAGGATGATCTTGTGATAATTTGCAATAGAACACGCCGAAATATAGGTGCTGAAGGAGTGTTGTTTCTTTGTTTGAAGTTGTTTCATTGACCGCAGTGACCAGCTGGTGACACTTGAACTTTTCCACTTCAAATGTAAAATCGACTACGTAATTCCAATTAAGGAAGCTTTAGATTAATAGACGATAAACTGGAGGTCATCCTCGGCATAGTCTAAGCGTGTATTCCTTTCATCTTCGGTACATTTGCTCCCCCCTTTGGAGTTGACATCTTCAACATTTGTGACACAGCCGCCATGTTCCGACTCGGATCACAGTGCTGCCACCTGAGAAACTCGGCTAATGCGCTGGCGATTCTCCACGGTGATCTCAGCACCTGTAATAAATATGTCGACCAAAACTGATGGCATAGATAGGTTGATATTTTCTACATCATTTCAAAGGGAAAATAATGTTTGATCTGTCCACCAGGGGGTTCTATTCAACAAAATCAAAAACAGGGGTTGCTATTCAACAAAATCGAAAACAGGGGTATTTGAATTTCCCGCACTTCAAAGTTCCTAGAGTGACTCTGTAACTGGTGTATGTAGCCTGGAGACTGGACTGATAATATATTGAACCTTAGTTGACAAAATGGTCACTGTGCTTTTCATCACGTGAGAAGTTCGACGTGCTTTTATATCGTGAACTTTCATCCATCCTCTTGCAACAGGTCCTCTAAAATGCGCTCCCCTACTCGCACGTCCGAGGCCCTGTTGAAATTGGCGCCATTTAGCTGTGGAACCAGCGACAGAAAATCTATCGCTGAATACAACCAATCACAGCAAAGCTTCTATCCCGCCATGGTCATTCCCAAATATGGCGACTATAAAAATTTCTCGATTCGCTGACAACTCGCTGGATTTTTCAATATTCCTGAATTAACTTCGCGTCAAAATGCTTCTCATGGATTACCTAGATAGCAAGTAAGTACCGATGGGTTCAAAACACGATGGTGTGATCCAGTTCATGGTGTGTGGGGCAGCTATCATTCGACAGCATGCATAAATTATGGAATGAGATACAGTGCTACGAGACTGGTATCCGGTAACTGGTAACACCATATCTGTGTGCATGCGTTGTAGTACTAGGCGCGATATTTGTCTGTTACATCAAGTGGTATTTCACCACTGCATTGCATGGTTTATTTGTGAATTACCAACTGGCGAGTACACATGAAGGAACGTCCCTCTACTCCACCGAAACGGGGTGGGTTTCCCCAGGGCATTGTAACGCGCTATGCAGAGTGGAAATGCCCTGGGTTCCCAGGATGACTTTCATCAGGTAAGGTCACACAAACTTCAACTCATTCTTTTAAGTGGGGCAACAGTCTCAATGCCTAATTGGTAACTTAGATCATTCAAATAGGTAGATTTGAACAGTCTAGTAGTGGAGCATGTATCGACACAAGATCATACAAGAGTATCTGATTAGGGCCTGGGACGGCAGGGCCTAGCTCAATACCAAGTCCGCTGGGCGCCGCAGTGATGTAAGAAGGGATGGGACCAAATCTGATTACAAGAGTATCTGATTAGGTCCTGGGACGGCGGGGCCAAGCCCAAGTCCCCTAGGCGCCGCAGTGATGTAACACAGCGATCCAGGTCGGCCGATTTCCTTGCACGTGACGTATGTCAGAGGAGTTCACCACAGCGTCACAGTGGCAGTCTAAAACGCCGTGGCTTTGTAGACTGCATGCCTTGATTTCGGGTGTATCCCTTTGACCCTTCGTCTATTTTACACATCGTTTAGTGTATGAGTGCAGGATTTACAGGACATATTCAGATATATCCCTGAAGCTGCATTTAGCTGACACGCGGAATGCGGTATTGGGCCGCGGAATCCCTGGCGGAAGCGATTTGTTGTATGCGAAATGCATTGCACTTTCCGCTTACCACGTTCCGCAATCCGCATACCGCGTGCAGCTAAATCCAGCTTAATTCGATCGTATTGTCTTCGATTTTTGTTTTTCGCCCGTATGTGGCAGTAACTCCACTCTGAAGTCGGTATCTATGGTAAATTTTCTAGCTCCCGGGTGCATATTTCTGGCAAGAAAGTCACGAAAATTGAGGGAAAAAACACCAAATCTTTCGAAATGTGTCTGATACATACTGATACATTTAGACCCTTGGATGGGAAGGCGTCCCATAGTTCGGTCACAACAAGAGGACCATGGGCCTTGCGCTCAGCTGACTATGACTTGGCAACTCAAGAGGTTGACAGGGGAAAAGTGAGACATGTACGAATATTTCACCTTGTAATGGCGAGCAAGCAAACATCGAAGATCTCAAGTTATGGAGCAAAATGCGAAATCCAAAATGGCCACCTGCTGGCCAAATCGGCTTTTGGAGTAGGCACACCTAAAATAGGTCAGTTCAAACTACACTTCACCACCTTTAGTTTGATACCAAACATGACTACCTTGGTTCAACTAATTTTTTAGTAGGACACTAGGTCATGGAAGTAGGTCAGTTCAAATTTACACTTCCTTACTTTTAGATTGATGCCAAAACATGACTACTTTGGTTCAACTAGTCTTTAAGTAGGTCACTAGGTCATGGAAGTAGGTCAGTTCAAATCTACACCTCATTACCTTTAGTTTGATACCAAACATGACAACCTTGGTTCAACTAGTCTTTAAGTAGGTCACTAGGTCATGGAAGTAGGTCAGTTCAACCCTACACTTCATTAGCAAACATGACTACCTAGTCTTTAAGTAGGTCACTAGGTCATGGAAGTAGGTCAGTTCAACCCTACACTTCATTAGCAAACATGACTACCTTGGTCCAACTAGTCTTTAAGTAGGTCATGGAAGTATGTCACTTCAAACCTACACCCCATTACCTTTAGTTTGATACCAATCATGACTACCTTGGTTCAACTAGTCTTTAAGTAGGTCACTAGGTCATGGAAGTAGGNGCAGTTGCTTTTGATATTCTAATCATTTGGCTATCTGGAAACGATCTACCACTTGAAGAAAGTGACGGTTATTGCATGGATGGTGTTGCCGGGAACCAATGACGGACTCGACACGTATATGTTCCTATTTCAGATTTATTTGGCAGATCAAACGAATATGTTCCAGTTTCTATATGTACAACGGACGTCGGGGTTGTCGGTCGACTATAAGAAGAAAATATTAGAGTTATAAAAGTAATTTCTACAACACACGGAAATAAAAAGCCGGCAATATAAATGTTTGGAAATCAGAATACATACCAATTTTGGCTCCCTAGGACATTATGGGGGTTCTAGCTGGTCGAGACACTGATATCTGCCCAGAGCGAGGAAACACCACGGAATTTATACCCAAAAACTCTTACATCACGATCAGCTCAAAGAAGTCACGAGTTCTCCAATGAACCGGCCGTGATGCACGAGTAAACCAGAACACAATAAACGACGAAACTTACACTTTAAAAGATCGTCATGTGCCCTTAAGGCCAAGTCACGAGTCGCAGAGGCATAAACAGCAAACCTTGTGCCCTTCAAACAGAACACTTAACCCTATGTGTCCCGAACATCCTCCCCCCGCTGCTGTATGATATTAAATCAACAGCAGAATAATAAAGTTTCATGTAGGCCTACGACCAACGATATCCGAAATGTTATAACACAGTGCAAGAAATTTCAAGATACAAACTTGTCACGAGAAAGTGTTGATTGTAATATATATCACTATTTCCAGTTCCATCAAACATCGAAACGATTCCTATCATGCGTTCATATCATGTCAAATCACTACAATGCTAAGTCTGAGTTTCAACGTCTACTCAAAGTCTGAGTGACATTCTTCCAGGAGGCAAATCTTGGACGCTGCGCGTTCCAGGATCCCAGACGCTGTCTTGACTTTTACAACCCTCACCCGACCGTCCTCGCCCGGGAAGACACTGAGCACGCGACCAAGTGGCCAAGAACCGCGGGGGGCGTTGTGGTCAACAAGAAGGACCACGTCCCCTTCCTTCAGGTGCCTGGCATCTCTCAGCCACTTGGAAGCAACAGCAAATCTCGGCAGGTATTCCCGGCGCCAACGTCGCCAGAAATGATCAACCAGGAGCTGAGATTGCCGCCAACGCTTTCTACTGCTGACATCTCTGTCAGCAGCGTCAACCGGAGGAAAACCGCCGGGTCACGGTTGAGGAGAATATGATTCGGGGTCAGGGGCTCTGGGTCGTCAACATCCGAACTAATGTAAGTCAAAGGGCGGCTGTTAAGAACACTTCCGATTTCACAAACAACGGTGTGCAGAGTGTCCTCATGAACACACCTATCTTTCAACACGGCACGCAGAGCTGACTTGACCGACTTCACCAAAATCTCCCATACACCACCGAAATGTGGAGAACGGGGCGGCGAAAAGTGCCATTTTATACCACGCTTGGCCAACATATCATGAACCTTGTCCGTCTCCATGTCAATGAGCGCCTGTCTTAACTCACGGTTTGCACCAACGAAATTCGTTCCATTGTCACTGAAAATCTCATGAGGTGATCCCCGTCGTGCAATAAACTTCTCAGGGCCAGAATGAAACTATTAGTGTCAAGGGAACGAGAAATTTCTAGGTGAACAGCGCGGACACTGAGACATGTCAACAGACAAATCCATCTCTTTTCCCTACCGCGCCCTCTTTTTATCACAATTGGTCCCAGAAAATCCAACCCTGTCGAATGAAACACACATTGATAGGCGGTCACACGGGCTTCTGGTAATTGTCCAATCTGAGGGACCACCGGTTGCACACGGCGGCGTTTGCAATACAACATTACGATATCTTGCCTTAGGAGCAAAATGTTGTTCATACCCCGATCTGCGGCGCAAATCGGGGTATAATTAACGGGGATTTGTGGGCTGGGTTGTTTACATAGTCAACACAAGTGCTCTCTCTTTAACTTGGCTAAAAGCAACAAATCATGAAAATAAAATCGGGGCACTTCTCAAAGTCATACAGTCGAACTGCAAATTCTTTTCTATATCAAATACTTCTTTTAAATTTTAAAATACGCCAAGAAATAATGCTTTTGGAGAGGTAAATTTTGCGACAGGAATAACGCAACGGCTGTTGAGCCATTCATTTCCATCCCCACTCCTGTCTTCAACTGGCTTGGGCCGGTGTAACGTAGTGTATTGTGTACACTATAGTTATCTGTGTAGAACGATCGTGAAGCCGGCTAAGGCATCATTTGAGCGGTTTGGTGAAAATCTATGAAGAGTTGGATTGAGTCAATGATCGGGAATAGGCCTGATGAGTTCCCAGAAAACATTGGTTGCGATTAGAAATGTGATTTGAGCTGTGTGAGAAGGAAAATTCCTGCACATTTTGAGTGGGTTTTAGCAGTACGCCTACGGCCGCCATCTTGGTTAGAATTTCGGCAATTTTGAGGCAATTTTTGGCTAATAACTCAACTTTCTGCTGATGGATTTTATTCATAAGTTAGACATGAATTCTGACGTTAGTTAGCTTTCGAATCATTACGATGATGTTTGATGATGATGCCATGGGAACTGTAGAATAGACCATTTTGAGTGATTATGCCCAGGTGATGTTCGTTGCCTGCCGAGCTCACGCCTTTCGTCAAGCACATAAGCTTCCGCCGTCATACAGTATGACAGATTAGGTCCAGATGACCCTAATCAGGGCTAGGCCTAATTGGTGTGCACAATGAAAAGATCTATACGACCCTAACCCAAATTAGGGTTATGATTCGACAATAGGCTACCTGCCCTTTCCGTCAAGTGTAATTACAGAGGTGGTGACAAAATGTTTGAAGAGTGTTACCCTGGGCAGATTACATAAGTAGGTCAAAAACATCTCGCCATGCACATAAGGGCACTTGCCCATTAAAAAATGCCGATCTATTGAGCTAAAAATGAACAGGTTTGTGTCTTTACCAAAAGGAGAAATTGGATTTGGTAACCCCCGGCCCCACGCGAGCAATGAAGCACCACCATGCTGTTTAGAATCACAGCTTTCTATCCAACACAATTCCCGTCCTTATTTCTACAGCGAAAGTAGGCGGAGTCTGTTATTATACAGTAGGCGGAGTCTGCTGTGCACATAAGAAAATCCGTACGTACTAGACGCACAGCAGCTGTGCCTCCAAGCGCTATAACCTGCCTTGCATACACAGCTGCTGTGCAAATAAACCCGGCCTAATAATAATAGTTGCGCTTCCACTACAAAAAAGCCGGTATCTGTCCGCTCTTATTCTGCTTCCATTACAGAATTGCCGGGTTTAATAAGTCCGGTTCTATTAAGTGCGGATCTATTTAGTTCGGACAGCATATAAGTTGCGCTTCCACTACAAAAAAACCGGTATTTGTCCGCTCTTATTCTGCTTCCATTACAGAATTGCCGGGTTTAATAAGTCCGGTTCTATTAAGTGCGGATCTATTTAG
>NMRB01001699.1:0-22367 GCA_002633025.1 Notospermus geniculatus | reverse complement strand
ATGGCCAATAATGAACATCTGGCGAAACTAGACAGAGTACACTATAGAGGGTCCTTGATTGTCAGTGGTTGCCTCCATGGGACCAATTCCTTGAAAGTTTTACATAGCCTCGGTTGGCAAAGTCTTGCCAGTCGCAGAGACTCTAAATTATTATTGCTGCTCTACGATAATGTGCACAATAATGTGCCATCTTTTATTTCAAATCGCTATAATCAATACAAAAATCCTATTCGCGACAACCGGCTTCGCCATTATAGGGATTTTATCATTCCAGCAAGAACCTCACAGTCCCTGCGCCCGACTGCAATACTTACGTCCATCAGACTATGGGATCTCTTACCATACTCGATTCAATCCTCCTATTCACGAAACTCCTTCAAATTCCAAGTTAGAAAGCACCTTTGCGGTGATAAATATAAATTTAGTACTACAAAAATGGTTATTCCACGTGCACGTGAGATGCTTCTGAACAGGGCTCGTTGTGATCTACTGTTCAGAAGCCATCTGTATTCACATAATTTCACAAATGTACCTGACCCCTCCTGCCCCTGTGGCCATCGTCAGCAGTCCACCTTACATGTTTTATTCCATTGTCCACTTCTAGCCACTCAACGTGAATTATTCGTAGCTAAAATTACTGCCATCCCCAACTTTCACTTGGATTCCTTTAATGCACGTAGTCAGTCCGAAAGAGTCCGTATCCTACTTCATGGTTCCTCAAATTACCGTCACTCAACCGTACTGGATTTGATATCCGAAACTGCTGCTTTCATAGCTGAAGCCTGTCAAGTATTCAGTGGATCCTAGCTAATGTTGCCTTGAATATTAAAATTATCATGGGGGAATTATACTTCCTCCAAGGTATTATAGAGTTTTCGCGGGGCCCCCGGGGCGCCGGCGCGGATGTCCATCCCTATGTTCGGTGCTGTTTTCGTGGCATCATGCGGTGGGGTTGTCGTTGGCGTTTCGGGGGCTTTGCGGAAACTCCCTATTATCTACAGCCCGCACTCTCCATCAGACACCACCATCACTCTGCTAGCAGGGGTAGCTGCCCCCACCCCCCCCCCCTAAAATTTCATTCTTCTGTGTCCTTTTTTCCCCCTCATTTCATTCATTTTTTTTTCTTCATACATTTACATGTATGTTCCTTGGTCTGTTTATTTTATTCCACCAGCACGATCCTATGCACCATCATACTTTTATTTGTAAATTTCTGTTCAGGGGCCGGTAATGCCTCGGCCTCGGCCCCTTGCACCTTCTTCTGTACTTTATTTTGTAAATAAATTACATACATACATACATACATACATAATCTTAATCACTTTAAACCATGCCTCCACTGGCGCATTCGTGTCTCTGGTTTTCAGTTCATCATCTTCACTTTCAGTATCTTCCACTTCTGCATCTGGACAATACCTGTTCAGGGAGCCCAACAGCATGCCACTGATTAGTGGGTAAATTGGAAGATATTTCTTGACCAGCAAGTCGAGTTGTTCTTCTGAATAAAATGGGTTTCTGCCACTATCATCTGGTGTATCATCGTCCTGATCACCATATTCTGTTGCCAAATAATGTTCTACTTCTTCTGCAACACTTTGGAAGTATTTTGTGTATGGCGACATGGCTGCAATTGTTCCTTCGGTGATAAAGAGATCTCCTGTGTTCTTCACTTTGTTATCGGAGGCAGAGGGTTCAAGTTCCTCTGTGTCATTAGACGACTCTTCGAAGACAAAGCTCTGTATTTTGGTGACTGCACCCTCCACCTCGTCAGTCATTACATTGGACTTCAATATCAGGCAGCATGTTCGGAAAACCTGTCGTCCTTCCTGAAGGCTTGTTGTATTGATGAGGGAGAACATCTTCATTAATAGGTTTCGAAATTCCTTCTGTTTTCCAGACAAAGTCTTCGACAGGTTTCTGGCGTAGGTGTGCATGATGTGGGCAGTACATATGTGAATCACCGTGAATTCATTCAGGTACTGCTGTTCGTATGTGCCATCTTGAAGTTGCATCGTGACATTCAAATAGCCTATTAACGTCAGGGAATTGAATATGAGTGTTGCGCTCTGAATCAGAGACCAGCTCCAAACGGTTTCTACTTTTCTGGGATGGACCTTCTTGTTGCTCACAAGGCGGCAGGCTCGGACAATCATGTGGAGGAAGAACGAGATTGTCGGTACAATATGGTCGGTTGTGACCATATCTGCAAGTGATATCGGAGGTAAACCATCCTCATTCGTGACAACTAAAGAGTAATACAAGGATCTATGCTGCTCTACAATTCGACGAAGGATGCTCCCAGTGGCATCGAAGTAAAGATCTAGTATTAATTCCGCGGATCGCCGACACATGACGTTCAGCTGTTCTCTGCAATATAAATGTATAATGAACGGATCCACCGATATAAACTGCTCAAAGCCCTTTACATCTGTCCCTTCATCTTCGTCCACATATGATTTCTTTAGTATTATCATCTCTTGAACAATGTCCCGATGCAATAATTCCTTTGCTACTATCTCTGATATTGCCTTCCGCAGTACCTCAGTAGTCGGACAAGAAGTCATATTTCCCTTCTCTAATTCTTCTTTTGGGGCGGTGCGAAGCAGTTCATAGTACTGGTTCGTAGTACCAATTTCTTGTGCCTGCTCTGCTACTCGTTTTCGCCTGCTCCCTTTCAGTGGACGGCGGTTGATTTCATTTTTAGAATGGGATACCTTCCCAACTCGTTTAACATGCATTTG
Organism: Notospermus geniculatus; assembly: GCA_002633025.1. Taxonomy (NCBI): domain Eukaryota; kingdom Metazoa; phylum Nemertea; class Pilidiophora; order Heteronemertea; family Lineidae; genus Notospermus; species Notospermus geniculatus. The sequence continues at coordinate 19,626 of NMRB01001699.1, read as the reverse complement.
TACCGATTCTCCATCCCCTGGCTCTTCGGGTATTGTAAAACAATACTCCCTGGAGCAGGACATGCCTTTGCATTTTCCTTTGCCACGGAAATAAACGCTTTTCGACTTACGGCTTTTAATTACTTTCACCCTGTTGTAAGGATAAGCAAGAACACAGGCTAGTTCATTTGTTTTGAATTTAGAGTAGACAACATCTCCCCAGTCACCTCTGAGGCGTCGCTGGCCGGCTTGACCTATTTTAGGTTTAATCAATTGCCATTCCTCTGGCGAGAGCAATATAGTAAACGAGTCACTTTTATCATCAACTCTCGCATCACTGCTTCTTCCATCATAACTACTGCCATCACTATCATCATCATAATCATATCCATTATCATCATCATCATTGCAATCACTACGTCCACCATCATCATCGACATCACGATCTTCATCATATATCGTATCCTCATCATCAGCATGGTCACTACTTTTACCATCATCATCATTGATATCGGCATCACTATAGTCAGTATAATAATAATTTTTATTTGGTTCATCATCCTCTCCATCCATACTGTCATTATCATGATCCCAATATTGATTAGTTCCCTCATTACCATTCTCGTCTTCAGTCTGGTCTCCACCATCTGTATCCGGAATTCCACCTTTGCAAGTTCCCTTTTCACCATTATCATCTTCAGTCTGGTCTCCACCATCTGTATCCGGAATTCCACCTTTACAAGTTCCCTTTTCACCATTATTGTCTTCAGTCTGGTCTCCACCATCTGTATCCGGAATTTCACCTTTACTAGTTTCCTTTTCACCATTATCGTCTTCAGTCTGGTCTCCACCATCTGTATCCGGAATTCCAACTTTACTAGTTCCCTTTTCACCATTATTGCCTTCAGTCTGGTCTCCACCATATGTATCCGGAATTCCACCTTTACTAGTTCCCCTTTCACCATTATCGTCTTCAGTCTGGTCTCCATTATCTGTATCCGGAATTCCACCTTTACTAGTTCCATTATAACCAGTCTTCAGTTTTGTCTGTGCCATATGGATCAGGAATTCCACATTCAGTTACCACATTGTTATCATCTGTGCTTTTGTATCCGCCTTCGTTTTCACCTGTCGGTTCTTTCCTTTTAAAGGTCATCTTCTGACTGGTCAGTTTCTTTCTCCTAATGTCGGTGTCCTCATGTGGCTCTTCCATTTCTGGCTTATCCTTCGGTTCTTTCCTTTTAAAGGTCTTCCGACTGGTCGGTTTCTTTCTCCTACTTTGAGTGTCTGTATCTGTCTATTCCATTTCTGGCTTATCTGTCGGTTCTTCCCTTTTCAAGGTCTTCTTCTGACTGCTCGGTTTCTTCCTCCTACTTTGGGTGTCTGTATCTGTCTCTTCTGATTCATTCTTTGGATCTGTCACGCGATCACTACGTTTATCATCATCATCGCAGACCAAATGCCATGAACTGAACAATGGAATTTGCTGCGCGGCACGAGATAAGGGGCGGTAAACCGCGACAGTGGAAACGGGCCTTAGGAACAGGTTCCATGTTTCCGTAGGGATTTCCCTCCGCGTTCTCCGCTGCGGGAGACCGCACCATTTTCCATCGAGTTTGGTTCCTATCTAAAATCAATGGTATTGTTTCCACTTGAGTGATGCAGCGAAATGACTGGAATTTTGTCGCAGCGGTCCTCCGTGTCGGGACAAATCAGTTTGCAAAAATAGCATTCTGGGTAATTTTCCGCCGGGTTTTCTTTTGAAATCTTGGTGTCTCGAGTGCATTGTAAGGTTCTCCAACACTATTTTGTAAAATCAAAAATCCATAGGATTTCTGCATTTACGATTCGAAATTGTCATGCTTGTTGTCTTAAGGCCCGTTTCCACTGTCGCGGTTTTCCGCGGCATTTCCGGTGAGTTTGGTTCCTACTATAAAAATCAATAGTATTGTTTCCACTTGAGCGATGCGGCGAAATGTCTGGAATTTTGTCGCAGCGGTCCACCGCGTCGGGCCAAATCAGATTGCAAAAATAGCATTGTGAGAGGTTACCCGCCGTGATTTCTTGGTATCTTGAGTGCATTTTCAGGTTCTCCCAACGCTAACTCTGCTGCTTAGGTCATTTTAAGTGAGGAGGCGAATAAGGAGGAGTCACCCCGAATAAGGAGACGGCCCCTAAACGATCACTTAGGCCATTTTGAATGAGGAGGCGAATAAGGGGGAGTCACCCCGAATAAGGAGACGGCCCCTGTAGGGTCACTTATGCCATTTTGAATGAGGAGGCGAATAAGGAGGAGTCAACCCGAATAAGGAGACGGCCCCTGGAGGGTCACTTAGGCCATTTTGAATGAGGAGGCGAATAAGGAGGAGTCAACCCGAATAAGGAGACGACCCCCAGGCGGTCACTTAGGTCACTCTGAATAAGGAGAAAAAGGAGAAAAAGAAAAAAGGATAGAACCTCACATTGAATCAGGAGAAAAAGGAGAAAACGAAAAAGGAGGCAACTTCACATTGAATCAGGGGGAAAAGGAGAAAAAGGAAAAAGGAGACAACTTCACTGATCTGTTTTTCTCTTTGGTACCTGGTAACAGACTTTTTTCCAGTAAAATTGGATACTTTTTAAAATATACGCGAATTTTTCACGGGAACGACATTGACATCATTCCCGCTCACGTTTGTCGTTCAGCTGAGCGCCAGGCCCATGGGCCTCTTGTTCTTGATCTCTGCTGAATCGATCATGGTAATTATACAACAACCCCTCAGGTGAGCCATTATATTGTGCTTTGACATGTTTGATAATGGGATGCCGATCAATATCTTGCATCCTATTTGGGTACAGAGTCATCGATTGTGTCCGTTCATAAGCGTTACAACAGACGAAGACACTTGACAGAGGCATGCTCATTATAGACATCGTCAATGTTTACCCTGTAGCCTACTCATTTAAGATCACACCATCTTCTCCCCATCCGTTGACTTCTTCTTATTTTGGGGATCTAAACCCCAACATTCACGGTGAAAATGAACAGGTGAGTACTCTTCGATGTAAAACCGCTTCCAAAATATTCCAGCCAGCAATGATTGACAGAGGGCTATTCAATAGAAGTGGCCAATAAATGAGCTGCACCATGTCGGCAAGGCCTATGACCACCCACTCTTTAAGGCCGACGAACACGATACATTTTTTCCTTACAAAATATTTTGTAGGAATTTATTTTACTGTGTATGACAGGAAACATCGTCCCATTTTTATCGCATAGGAAAAAATCCACAAATAGGTTCTGTCCTATTTTTTTGGTACAATAAAATGCTATAGGAAATCACTCCTATCGTGTATGTCGTGGTAGCATATTATTGTACAACACTGACGCTTTGTGCCCCTTTGTCCGCACGTAATAGGTCAATCCTACAAAAAATATGACCCCGTGACAGGGTCATCTTTTTTCGTTACACACAATAACATTTATGCTGCAACGTAATAGGCCTATCTCCTATGAAATAAATGGAATCGTCTACGGCGGGATGCGAAATATTTACTTCCAATAAAATTGGATCAGACATCGTGCGAAATATTTCGTAGGGAAAAAATGTATCGTGTACTGCGGCCTTTATGATGTTTTCGAGGGTATTGTGTCCTGGGCAATGACTACCAAGTCGTGACAACCTCTGTTCGTCATGTAATATTCTCTGGGTTGAGGACTAATGATGCAATGTGTACCATTAATTTTAACACCGATCAAGTGGTCCGCTTTAGTTACGGATATGTTCATTACTACGTACGCAGAGACATTTCTTCTGCAACCCCATTGTGTGTGATAATAGGAGCAGTCAGCCGCGCATATTGCTAACAGATGGCAGCACAGTCTTAGCGGACCAAATGTACAGGAAATCTATTATGATCGCTGCTCGATCGATAATGACTGGGTCCGCTAGATGCATTGAATTGGGCCCTAGTGACACCTAGTGGTCAACTCGCTGATAGCTCCTATTGTAGGCATATAACTAGTGGTGATGTAAGATGTGCCATCAAGGTCACAACTGTGGTTAGTTTCTTCAAAATACTTGCACCAGCAACCCTGTTTTAAGAGACATGAGTTGTCCCTCCTTCATGCTGCCAAGCCACATCAACTCACACAATAGGTCTTGAATGAGCAAGCAGCACTTCATGACTTGGCCGAGTAGAATATTCGGCCAATCACTTGGAGTGTATAGCATGTTCCCTTCTCGTAGGCGTACTGGCGGCAAATCTCAATGCGGTAGGGGTGTTTTTAAAGTCGACTGACCCGACTGAATGAGGATGTAGCCTAGGCAGTGATCCACGCTCGTAACTCGATTCTACGGATGCAACAGATTTTATCTGGTCGTTGATTCTCGTCCCGGGATTCTCGCATGTGCAGTCTTTCTTTGTTTATTAATTGTTTCGACAACAACTTAACTTCACAAGCTAACACCAGGCGACAGCAGCTCCTGGTCAAGCCGGGAAGAGTGGTGCCATACAGACGAGTCCAACAGCGTTGGGTCAGTCGACTTTAAAAACACCCCTATTACCGCCTTGAGATCCACGCCTCCTAATCGTAAGCAGCCAATCAGACATCGGCCCAGGAATGGACAGATGGTAAACTCGACTACGAAAACACCTTATTATCATATGAATACCGATGAAAGCATGCGCCTGGGAGAGCAGTGCTCTGTGAAAAAACCCTAATAGGTCTTGAATGAGCAAGCAGCACTTCATGACTTGGCCGAGTAGAATATTCGGCCAATCACTTGGAGTGTATAGCATGTTCCCTTCTCGGTGCGTAATACTTGGAGGCGGTCTTGGACCAAGTTAATGAAGCGGTTTTACATCGAGGACACTGAGTATATCGGTCTTCTGGCTGATTTTTGGACTACAGAGGACATGTAGACCTCTGGGTATACAATACAAGGCGTAAGTGAAATACGCGTACGCATACCTACGAGGTCACCACTTGGCCTACGCATGGCCCAACCGTCTTCACTCTACGCGCAACAACACGGCATGATTCACGCAGCATCGCGCATTTGCCGCTCCGCCGCGTTCCGGGTCCTTGCGTCAAGGTTATTCCATAAATGAAATGGGCATCCTCAATAACCTGTGGGTGATAGCATGCCTCTACCTCTACACAGAGATATCATATAAATATTTCACGTCAAGCCATGAAATAATGGAAATTATTCGTCAGGTCAAAAAATTATTTCCCGAGGCGAAGCCGAGGGAACTAATTTTTTGACCTGACGAATAATTTCCATTATTTCATGGCTTGACGTGAAATATTTATTTTATCATACCTCAGCTTTGAACATTATGATGATTTTTATAGCGAAGAGGTGTATAGGCCCACCCTGGCATGCAGCGCAGGCCTACTAACTACAGAAGTTCTGCAGCCAAAACATTCAAAAATTTGTGTCAGAAATCATCGGCGTATATCACTCCTCTGAGACATTCAGACCCCCTCTGCTTTGTTTCGACCCCCGCGTAGGCCTACTGAGGTGATGGAATGAGTCCGACCGGGCAAAAGGCCAATACACGAATCAATGAATCCTTTCTTGGCACATGCTAAAACAAAAAGGCTGTGGTTGCGGAATACACCGTGTTTCGATCGTAGGACTTGATACCGGTACGTAGGCCTACATGTGGGCCGCCTGGAGGAAGGGCAAAGTGGCGGGGTAGGATACGGATCCGACGCGCCTGCCTGTGAAACAAACAAACACAAACAGCGGCAATGGATGATGCAGCAGGCACACCTAGGCCTTCAGTCATGTAACCTGGTTCCCTGGGCTCCGACCGTGACACTTACTATTCGTGTAGGAGCCCAGGTGTCCACAACCGTCTATAAATAGCAGTGACGTCATCATTGGGAAAGCCGTGTCCAAAAGCGAAGTGCAAAACAGATGTATGTGTGTATTAGGCCTACCTGTCAGAAATGACTTCTCTGCTGCATGTTGTCAACAATGTCTGTAGAAAATGTACTCGCAATGGATAACTCAAATGTATCGTCGATATACTTGTAGTTTTTCATGATTTTAATATCTGAACTGGCCCAAAGCGAAGACGCTATCTTAAATTTGAAATTTGACTCTGTATGCGATTCATTCAGGCACTCGATTCACTCCAAAATAAGGCAGAGCTTAATCGTCGATTATAAATTTCAATTTCCACTTTATTAGAAATGTTACATGTATTCTAAAACGTACTAATGATAACAAGATTTTAGATATTCTAATAGCGCGCAGCGCGGCGGCTATGCCGCCGCGCGAAGCGCTTTTATGGCAACACACTCACGATATATAACAATCCCACAATTCATTGCAAATCTATACCAAGAGCTTCAAAAAAATGTAACCGAAATTCGTTGTTTGTCCATGGGGTCCCGGGACCACAGGTGCCAAAGGGGCAAACGAGAGGGAGGCGCACGAATAAATATATTTCTGTTCACCGAGGGTTCCCCCCAATAAATGCAACAAGTGAAGTAGTTTAAGTCGAATGACCAAGTCGGGAAAAGAAGTTTTTGTCGACGTGTTCGACTTCCGGTTTTGGAAAAGTGACTGGCCACCATCTTGGAGTGTTACAATCTGGGAGAATTTATACTCTCGTTTCATGCGTGATCAGATCACCCCGGCGTTTTAGACCCAAGAAACATACTCAGCAACAACTTAAATAATTATTTGAAGCACGTCGTGAAAAGAATATACGGAAATATTTCTGAAATGGGCCTATCTCGCATGATCTCCGCCCCTCTCGGGCAAACGACATCGCCGCCATTTGCAATAACGCGTTGCTAAGCAAACGTCACCACGTCGCAAGACGCAACGTCATTGGTCAAGCATCCGTCCACGTCTCACTACACAGTTTTGACGAGAATGGCATGTGACGTCAGAATCTTTCCAGGTCTCACCACACGGTTTTGGCAGGGAAGATTTATGGCACTGCCGTCAGGCCTACCACCACCACCATGGCCAGGCAGCGCCCCATGACTTTACCAGGACTTATTATCAAGCTAGGGGCCTGGGGGTTTCCCCCAGAAAGGGGGGGTTCGGGGGGTCTCCCCCCGACCTTGCGCTGCTGCGCGCTCACATGTCGTTGGACATTTTCATATTAACCTGATTTACACGAAGTTTAATCGACGGCTTAAATCAACGGCTTCCCACTAGCCGGAATTCCGGCTATTTTTCTGGTTGCGGATACCTGGGCTCCGACACGAATCGTCAGCCAGCGCCACCGTCGGACGCCCAGGGAACCAGGTTATCAGTCATGATGTAGGCCATTCGGAACTTCCGAAGGCAACTGCTCGGCAATTTCCGTACGGTCGCATTTCCCCTCGGACACAAGTCCAAGGCAGCCATCTTGAACGCGCAACGATTGCCGTTCGTTTCTGCAGGTAATTGTGCGGTTCGCCTCATCACACCTGCGCATGAACAAAATAGGGCACACAAAAACGTCGCGTTATTGATCAATAATTGGCAGATTGGGTGAGATACCGGTAAGTTTATGTATAATATTATATAATATGGCTCAAATAACCCAGCAAATAAGGTTGAACATCTTAACAGGCCAAACTTCGGCCAAAATAGTTCCACGGTCGGTCACGTGGGTTTGTTGATAAACAATATGGCTGCCTTGGACTTGTGTCCGAGGTGAAATGCGCCGCCCAGTGACAGATAAGCAGTTCGCCTCAGGTCGTTCCGAATGGATGTAGGCCTACCTTCGTAGTTCACGTAAACTTCGAAAATATGGTATCATGCATTGCACAAGATCTATAGATTGCTGCTTGTATTGTATCTCCTACGGTATTTCCTGCATGCCAAAATCGTCGTTGTCTGACGAAGAACGTCACGACATGCACGATGACACTGCCGACGGCCAAACATGAAATAATGCCATGAAATAATGAAAATTATCGCATGGCACGTGACCGTAAATGACACGCTGTGTTTGGCTCACGTTCTCTTGAGGTATGATAATTCAGATTATCAGGTTTGACTTTGATAATGACCTCTGATAATGACTCTTGATAAATTGTCAAGTTGACCTTAATGAAGACCTCTGATAATGACCTCTTGATAATGACCTCTGATCATCAAGGTCATTGCATAATCGAAATGGGCATCCTCAATACCCTAAGTGTGGATGTTATCATGCAGAGATATTTCAAATTATTAATTCGATTAACAAACAGTTTAGTCCACGTCCTTATGTCGTTCTGCGGAAACATCGTGTTAGAGCAAATCTGAACCCAGGTTTAGGACCCTTACGAACCCGGCTCTCAGAAACGTCATGTTGCCAAAATATCTTTTGCCGATTATAGCCGCTAGGGGGCACTTTCTGGGGGAAGGGCAAAAAGGGCAATTTTTCAATTTTCACTGTAATTGTATCTATTTACCATTCTTAATCATTTTCCATCCTCAGGATATAAAATTCATGAGGAGTTCTTGTGCAATATTAGAACGACATGAATTTATTTAATAGAAAAGCCATTACATTTACATACTTTAAATGCGTTTTTCTCAGTTATTTGTTTTTTCAACAAATACACTTCACAATACATATTTTAAAATAACCCTGATGGTATTAGAGCAAATCTGGACCCAAGTTTACGACCCTTGGCTACCCAGGTTTCGGAAAAGTCATGTTGCCAAAAAATGTTTTGCTGGCAACAACCGCTAGGGCGTTTAGAATTTTGGGAACTGAGTTTATCATTGGACGCAACCACTCAGGTTTGTACAGGAGAATGGGAGGCGATGTACGGCTAACTTTTGAACGGTTGGATTTATACCCCATAAATGTATTACCAACAGATAGAAACATGGTGCCTCGGAATCAAATAGGCATATTCTTAATTGTTTTCAGTTGTTATGTTATAAGAGACGACGTTTTTATATAAATTAGGCCGGGTTTATTTGCACAGCAGCTCTGTATGCAAGGCAGGTTATAGCGCTTGGAGGCACAGCTGCTGTGCGTCCAGTACGTACGGATTTTCTTATGTGCACAGCAGACTCCGCCTACTGTATAATAACAGACTCCGCCTACTTTCGCTGTAGAAATAAGGACGGGAATTGTCTTGGATAGAAAGCTGTGATTCTAAACAGCATGGTGGTGCTTTATTGCTCGCGTGGGGGGTTACCAAATCCAATTTCTCCTTTGGTAAAGACACAAACCTGTTCATTTTAGCTCAATAGATCGGCGTTTTTTAATGGGCACGTGCCCTTATGTGCATGGCGAGATGTTTTTGACCTACATGTAATCTGCCCAGGGTACCACTCTTCAAACATTTTGTCACCACCTGTGTAATTACACTTGACGGAAAGGGCAGGTAGCCTATTGTCGAATCATAACCCTAATTTGGGTTAGGGTCGTCGTATAGGTCTTTTCATTGTGCACACCACGCAGTATTAGGCCTAGCCCTGATTAGGGTCATCTGGACCTAATCTGTCATACTGTATGACGGCGGAAGCTTATGTGCTGGTCGAAAGGCGTGAGCTCGGCAGGCAACGAACTTGATAAAATCTTGCTGCTCATCATCGCCAGGGCCTTCTGAAAATCACTTTGTTTCGCAGTCCCCCTGCACGTCATTTTTTTCTGCGGCCGGGTTTTTAGCAAACATGTTTGCCAAGTAGATTATTCATTCTAATTTCCTAATTTTCCTGGATGACACAAACATCCTGAAAATTGCCCACTAAAATTGCCTAAGAAGGACTACGTCTCGTCCGCTAATTTTTTCCCCGGGCCGTTCGGTGGATTCCGAGTACTTTCAGTAAACAAAAAACCCAAAAGAAAAAAGACAGGAAAAGAAAAAAAGACAGGGAAAAAACGCCCCAGTCGGGAGTCGAACCGGGGACCTGCGGTGTATAAGGCGAACGCTCTACCCGATTGAGCTACCGAGACATCTGGCAGCGACGGCGTTACATCGAGAAATGCTAATCGGTGGGCATGAATATTAATTAGCTGAACGTGCATGCAAGAAAATTATTCGTACTGCATACACAGCAGTTAGCTGTGCAAATAACCACTTCGTATAAATTAACACAAAAATGAGTCAAAATACATAAAACGTCATTTCCAATTACGTCGCTGCTTCAAAACTCCAAAGAACAGGTTGGTAATACATTTATGGGGTGTAAATCCAACCGTTCAAAATTTAGCTGTACATCGTCCCCATTCTCCTATACAAAGCCCAGTCGTTGCGTCAACTGACGTCGAATGATAAAGCCAGTTCCCAAAATTCAAAATGCCCTTGCGGCTGTTGCGGGCAAAAGATTTTTTGGCATAATGACTTTTCTGAAAGCTGGGTCGCCAAGGGTCCTAAACCTGGGTTCAGATTTGCTCTAACACGATGTTTCCGCAGAACGACAAGGACGTGGACAAGATTGTCAACTGAGCAGTCGACCCGCAAAGGTCCTTTTCTACGGCAGATTTATTTTGCGCGCGGGAAAATAATAGGCGATCGGGGCCCTCGACAAGGCTTCTCGAGTACCTCATTCGAGAAATCGGACACCTCGCACAAAAGTGCGTTTATCGAGAAGACCGTTCAAATTCAACCACATAAACCATATATCAGTGTTTAGCTAAGACATTGAGCTTTCCATTAGTGTAATTTATTTTGGCATAAAGAAAACGAGTGAAGAGAAATCACTTAAGAAATTTCGTCCTACGCACAGAATTGGAGGTCATTTGGAGTAGAGCGTTGTCAAAAACATCGCCATAACTCCATAAATATTAGCCTGCATAAAACCAGCAAAACTGAATAGACGAAGACACTATCAATCTCCAATCTGTGTTAATTTCATACTTCGGCATGGTATTCCAAGTTTTTGTACGCTGTTTGAACATCAGTAGGTAACGATTCTCGCAGCCATAACCTGGTTCCTTGGACGTCGACGTGGCGCTGATTGACGATTCTAGCAGTCAGCGCCACCGTCGGAGACCATGGAACCAGGTTAGACAATGGATAAAGGGAAGGAGATTTCTTGAAAATGTGGTTGTGTTTCGGGGTGATTTTCAACCCCTCAGACATGCGTGCATAAAACCACCTTCGCATGTGGATTCTTCTATGTTATAACAACCCGAATGACCTAAGCAGAAGTTTCAAAATACTATTCCAAGAAAGTGTACGCACTTTGAAGAACGCCTGTTTTCGAAAACACAAGGTTACCTTTCGATCGATAACTCGGCCAAAACTGAACCGATTTCGATGAAATTTTCGGCAACTTTTGTAGAGAAACATCCATCAACATGTGAACATCGCGCCATCTTCAAATGTCTGACTAATCGTGCGTAATTAGTGATTGTTTTATAGCGTCTGCTACGCCTACGTCACTGCCTCGCTTTCGTTCAGTGATTTAGCAGTTAGTACCGCCAAATACCGTGGCTGACACGTCGTGGCGCTGTTCATACCTTTGCGGGTCGACTGTGAGGGTTAATGAAACCCGATCAGCCCTAGGTCTTTCGATGGCTGAATCAGACGAAGTATAAATGCGGCAGCAGAGATTTCTTGTGGAAGATCAAACGTCCTTACATCGATAGTTTTAATGGTTCATAACAAGTTATACTTGTTTCTAGCACTTCTAATATCTCCAAGCCACCTGATGATTTTAATGTTAAGGGCAACAATGTCAAGTTTATCGACAACATGACGAAATTTGTGATAATCCTCAACAAATATTTCTTACTGATTGTAATTATTTTCGGAATAATTTTTAATTCCTTGACTGTGGTCGTCTTAGTAGTTGGCAAAATTGGCAAAGTGTCAACTAGGATTCTCCTCATATCTCTCGCTATATCTGACACTTCATCCCTCTTCCAAGAGCCAATACAGATCTGTTTTGGGGCATGGGGATGGATCTCTTCAGCCGTCTTCACTAACTGGTCAGCTCCAGCTTGCCCACTGTTCTTTTTTTCCTCATACTTTTTGGCAAGTTTTTCCCATTGGAACGTCATGTTATTAACAATTGAAAGATGGATATCTGTATCATACCCGCTGAAAGCGAGATTCATCTGTACAAAGAAGTCGACATGCATCGCACTTGTCTGTATGTTTTTTATACTCGCCGCCTTTTACTCACACCTTCTCTACGGATATCGTCTTGATTATGGGTATCAAGTACAAAGGTGCCTCTCTCGCAAGACCTACGGACGAGTCTTCTTACCGGTGTTGTACGTCATCAATATAGTTGTGTCATTTTTTGTTCCCTTCATTTTTATCGCAACCTGCAATATTTTGATTCTTTACAAAGTTTCAAAAAGCAAAATTAAACGAAGGGAATTTCAAAATGGCGACAATTCTTCAGTGCGACTGAACAACATGACAATCATGTTATTGACTGTTAGTGTTTTGTTCATTTTATTTGTTGCTCCATATGCTTTGGTTGTATTTCTGAGTGGATTAGCACGTTTTCGCGAGCTTCGGCATGTCAGAAACATCGTTATGAGCAATAGTTATCTTCTTCTTTACATCATCGGGCCAATCACTGTTTTCTTTAACGTGGTCAACCACTGCAGTAACTTCATCATTTATTTCCTCAGTGGGAGGCAATTCAGAGAAGCCTTTCTACGGATGTTACACAGGTGCTGATTATACGTACATTTACAAACAAAAGAAAAATACACGAATAACTTTTCACTCCGATGGCCACGGAGCGACGCGAGCGCCACACAAAGCCTTACCCACCTAAGCTATTTGTTCGCTAATTGGTTCTAGCCACCTCTCAGTGGTCTGAAATACTAATTTCCGCCGTTTTGAGCCTCGTCAAGAATCCTTTTTCCTCGTCAGCATCCCTGGAAAATTTACTGCAATTAACATGGAGAGATAGAGTGTTTAGCAATAATTAAATCGCAGGGTTTCCTCTTCCATTACTTTTTTTAGCCGAAGTAAAGAAAATCCCTATTGTTCAATAATGTTAAACAGCGTGTTCAATAGTGATTTTCTTTACTGTGACTAAAAAAAGTAATGGAAGAGGAAACCCTGAATCGGTATTTGTTTGATCGGATTTCGTTGAAAATCGACCGTTTTAGCCATTTATACTGCGACGCGAAAATCGGCGCTGTTGATCTGACGGCCTCCACACAAAGGTGTTACTAAAATTGTTCGCTAATTTGCTCAAAAATAAAAAGAAGAGGGCCATCCGCCGCATCGGTTCAAATTGAAATTGTGATGGAGCGGTTGTTTCCATTTCTCAATTAATTGACTTTGCTTTTGTGCTATATTTGCCGGGAAATTGGGGCCATGTCGATTTAGAGGAAATCGACATGGCCGGAAATTGGGCCTACTCGATATTTGTTTACATTGGTCAGAACATGTCATGACGCGGCGTCATCAAAATGTCGTGCACGCACATAGAGACATCAATCTATTAACACATAATCGTAAACTCATTCCAATGGCCTCTCAGAATGATTCCTCAAGCAATGAATACCACCTACCACGGCCGGATCCAGGATTTCGAAATAGGGGGGACAACCCTGAGGGCGAAGCCCCCAGCTGGTGCGCATCGCAGGGGCGCACACACGAAGGGGGTCCGGGGGGCCTCCCCGGGAAAATTTGAAATATCAAATCTCTGAGATGCGATTTCCCTGCATCTCAGACATGAAGTACTAGAAAATACTAGACGATTCTTCCAGAAAGTGCAGTAAAAAATCATTGCCCCTCACAAAATGGGGGGGGGGCACGTGCCCCATGTGCCCCACTCTAAATCCGGGCCGGGCTACAGAGCCACCGGGTGTCCATTATTGATGCGGACACCTCACTATTACGGACAGCTTCCGTATTAGATTTCCTCACTTCCCATTGGCTAAAAGTATGTTCGATGCGGAAGTGAGCAAATCTCCCATTGGCTGAGAGCATGTTCGATACGGAAGTGAACAAATCTATTGAATTATCAATACGGAAGTGAATACATACATGTACATGTATATATGTACACATATAAAGCGCTACTCTGATTGGTGGAATTTATGTCCACATAAGATCGGAATTTACCATGTTTACGTTGACATAAATTCGTCCAGTTTACTTTATGTGTAGATATATTCGATTTTATGTGTACAATGTACATGTACCAGTAAATTAATTATTGTGCATATAAAGAAAGTCATTCTGATTAGTCAGAATATGGACATAAAATACGAATGTACTCAGTCGAACCTCACTATTGCGGACACCCTTGGGACTGAGCTCAGCTGTCCGTAATAGTGAGGTGTCCGCAATTTTGAAACTCCATCAATAGCGGACACCAGGTATAGCTCTGTAGGTGGTATTCATTGCTTGAGGGATCATTCTCAGGGGTCGTTAGAATGAGTTCCTGATTATCATGATCATCTGTTAATTGACTTTCTAACTGTTTGCAAATAACTCCATCAGTTGTTAATTAAAAGTGATGAGGTAAAATTATCATAAACAATCAGGTTAATTGATGTAATCGGCGCCTCATATTGATACAAAATACGAACTGTGTCCACTCTGGTCTCCCATACTCGTTCAGCACGTGATTGTAAGCAAGGCACCGATTGGACATAAAACTTGTTAAAATAAGTCGTACTGCGACTTTCAAAAGTCGCAGTGCGAGTTTATAAAGTCGCAGTGCGAGTTTAAAAAGTCGCAGTGCGAGATTAAAAAGGTACAGTGCGAGATTAAAAAGTCGCAGTGCGAGTTTATAAAGTCGCAGTACGAGTTTATAAAGTCGCAGTGCGAGTTTAAAAAGTCGCAGTGCGAGTTTATAAAGTCGCAGTGCGAGATTAAAAGTCGCACTGCGAGATTGTGAGATTAAAAAGTCGCACTGCGAGATTAAAAGTCGCAGTGCGAGATTAAAACAGGCAGTGCGAGATTTTAAAAAAATAATACATGTCCCGTAACGGGCGCCGTAGTATGAAACGCGTCAATCAAGTTTTGTCTGGGAAAATTGTCTGGCTCTAGTGTGAGAGAAACTCTTCTGCCAGATAGGCACAAGTTTTGCTGAATCAAGATGGTTTTCTCCGCGGCGGACAGGGAATTGATCGCAACATGTTTCACTGAAAAGTGTTGGAGAGGGGCAAAAATTGTGAAAGAATTTCCTGGGAAAAACTGGAATAAAAATTCCGTTTAACAATGTGATCAGAAAGTTGGAAAGGACAGGTTCTCTAGAAAGTAATTGAAGTCGGAAGAGGCTCCTTCATTCATAACTAAGGTGTTGAGAGTTGAGGTGATTAAGTAATGCTGATGGGTCATCTTCAACACGTATCATAGCGAACACATCGTCAACTTTCCTGAACCAACACATTCGTGTGACTGGTGAGTTGGAGAGAGCCTTTTTCTCGAAGTCTGACATGAAGATTTCAGTTATAATCGGAGAAAGCGGGGAGCCCATAGGTAATCCATTGATCTGCTCGAAAACCTTTTCACCCCAGGTGAAATATGTTGGTAACAGTGTGGTATTTATGCTTCCTCTCCTCATGTGCTATTCACTTGTACACAGGACTACGGCCAGGGTACACTGGTTGAAACGTGTTTCTATAATAAATGTAGATAGAGTAACCAAAGAATTTTCTCATGTTTAGTTTCACCTATCTAAAATGTCACTCAAAGAACTTAAGGACGAGTGGCCACCGCAGAGCCCGGACTGCAATCCCATGGACTAGGGCCTACTCCGTGTGGAATTCTCTGAGCGAGAAGCTTTATGGGGGTCGCGCGGAAAAATTCAGTGAGGATGAATTAAAACCACTGCTGGAAAAAAATTACTCTTAAGGGAGATTCGNTTAAAACCACTGCTGGAACAAAAACTCTTAAGGGAGATTCGGGACTCAATCAGTTCATGGAAGAAACGTTTGCGCGCCGTCTACCGAGAAGATGGAGGACCAATTGATCGCCTTTTCAAGTGAAACAAGGTTGGACATCATTTTGAAATGTCCGGAACATGCGTTTTTGACTCTTTGTTTTGATTTTGGTCCCATGAACAGAAATCTTAAAGGATGAAATTGAAATTTGGTCTGTATACCTAGGACATTATGGCTTTTGAGTGTGTAAATTTTTAGAAGCTGAAGTAAGAGAGTTTCGGAGATATCGAGTGTCAAAGTACGGCCCATTTTTTATGCCCACCCGATATAATTAGCGTTTTATGCTGTACAGCAACATCACTACGACACACTGACTGAATATCTAAACCTGGGATTTTTCCAAATTAATAATCTAGTTAAATGAATGCTGGTATATACCCTACATTTTCAGTCCAAACTTGTATACATGTATACTAAGTACACTAAAGTGGGTAAAAATTAGGCAATTCCGTGATCCGGACGCTGTGTTTATGAAAGGGTGTAACTACACACAAAAAACCAACTGCTAAATTCATTATGTTGAGATGCACAGTGAGCCCAACGGAGATCCGCAGCATTAACGGGAATTATCCTGGAATTATCGCAACGATTCGCTTTTTTACGCACGTGTTCTGCGGATGCATAAATGTACGGATACTTCGTGAATATGGCGCAAACCGTAACGGAGGCTTAACGGATCCGTTAAAGCGTCGGATGGTTTGTGAATAAGGACCCTTGTCCGACCGGGAATCGAATCCGGTCTTATTGTTCAAAGAAGTATGAGCATGGCTTAGGCTACCATTCGAATACAACCTTACGGTCGCAGATTATTGTGACTGGGATTTCTAATCCTGGGACTACCATTCCTTTTACACCGTTTAGAACATCCATTTCTCGGTTTGCTGGCAGGCACTGCCAATAAATATCATGTTCTGTCGCATCGAACTGTTCGAAGCAGGTATAAAATGCTAAAGCTATCATGATTATTTTTGTGAATTAATAGGTTCGCTTGTAAAATGCATTTATAGTTGAAAGATACGCCCACACCAAACCTTCTAATGTGCAAAAATATGTTTTTTCTCATGTAACATCATATTTCATTCATGTCGACTACCCTCGTAAGCTTCGACGCAAACTCAAGAAGCTATCGTCTTGACCCAAATTCTCGTATTTTTCGTGCATTGAAGTCAATTAAAGATGTTTTTGTTTTTGCAGATTCGCGGTGTAGGCCTACTTTGTTTTTGAAAGTAAGTACCTTTTGAGTAAGATATTAGGGAGGTTAAGAAATCAAACGATAGACAACGTTATTTTTCGTATTATATATTCATCAGATTTTATGTTAAATTTTCGGTACAAAAATAACGTTGTCGTTACCGCTTACGTTCATCGTTTGGTTTCTACATGTAAACCACCCTAATACCAATCTTCCGCTGCAGAAAATTTCGGCCGATTTTTTGGACAAACCACAAGAATATGCACTCGTTTGCCTCCTTACAGGATTTTCATCTGGAACTTTTCGTTGTTGTTGTTAGGAGTCGTCGAAATCGTTCCCATGTTGAAAAGTTCAGTTGGTCCACTTGGCCGGCCGGCCGGCTGCACGAGGGGCCATTATGTGCCCCGAAAATCCCGTATATCATCAGTTATTTTTATTTTTTTAATACGGGACTCTCTCAATTCGTGGCATCACAAATCATGTGATCACGTGCACGTGGCTTTGTTTACATAATCTGACATCCATCCAGCCAAGTGAAAAACACACAACAGAGTTTATAAATGAGTGGAAATCAACCCTTCACTGCATGCTCTGTGCATGTATGTAATCTGCCTGTGTGGTGATCACCTCATGAACAAGATATTTCGTTTTAAAATTGGACTTTAATAAGACTTTATTTCAATCAATCAATCGAGTGGAATATTCAGTGCAGCGTTCCTGTCAGTATGGCGGTTCTTGCGAAAATACAGTGAGTACCTGATTTACCGGTGGTTGTTAGAATTTTCTAAGTCCAGATCAATGGGACCCACAAAATGAGAGTTGGCCTAGGAATGAACCCCAGTTTACAATAACAAGTGAAGCATAGGCCTATCAGAAAATGAGCACACCTTTTAGCATTGTTGTGCACAGTGGTTCAATGATCAGGCTCATGAAATAAGGTATGTCAGTTTTAATAGTTTTTCATGGTGTTCTGGCTAGGACATTAACCCTAACACAGGTCAGATTGTAAATAATCCATGTCGCAGTTACCTAACGATGTTAGGGAAAACTGGTTTACTTTCCATGACCCTAGCAAATCCCAGGTTGTGCTCAGTCAAGTGGTAAATACTGTGGTTTGTGGTTTAATCGTGTTCACTTTCATTTTCATTTATGGTGTCTGTTGCACAGGTGTGACATTTTGCCTTGTTGAAGTAAGGTTGACTTCGACTATAGTTATTGAAAAGAGGTTGCTATTGTTGCACGCCAAGGCCGTTAAGAATAATTTCAGGGTCCACAGCCCCCTATTCATGGAACTCCCTGAATCATTGAACAATACCACCAGACCCCGGTAATTTACTTCTTTCAAAGGGCTTGGCATACCCTGTTGTGGTCCTAAAATGCTTAGTATAATGAGGAAAACCTGGTGCGAGTAAATCATGCCAGACCACCAGTAAATCAAGTACTCACTAGGGCCAAAAGGGTGAATGTCGTCCAACCTGGGTATCCCTAAATGGCACCCAGGTAGTACTGCGTACCCTTTAGGAACCTAAAGGATGCCCAGTATACCCAAGGATACCCGCCTGGCGAGATACCTGGGGCCGGTTGCACAAAAGCATACTAGGCCTATAGTATCATTCTATGTTGGTTACCAAACTGGCTACCAAGTTGGTACGGTTGCACAGAACTATACTATGTCTGGTATCACTGTAAACAACATACTATGTCTGGTAGTGTTCAGGAGTACTACTAAGTGCTGCCATCTATGTTACTGTGTTCTTTCCTGGCTTGAATGTATTGTCATATCACATGCAGTGGCATGGAGTTGGTACCGTTGCACAAAACTATACTATGTCTGGTATCATTCTAGACAACATCTTGGCTTATATAACAACAAAACAATGGATTGTCACACCCAGTGCACATTGTGCTGTCAGGTGGAAGTCATTCAACTTGGTCTAGTACTTTACTATCCCACAAAGTATGTTACCACGTAGTTGAGTGCCTAGCATGCTTTTGTGCAACATTCCTGGAAGTCCCAACTAACTAGAATGCTACTAGGCATTTGGAATGCTACTGTCTCCTAGTTGGCTTCTAACTTAGTATGCTTTTGTGCAACCGGCCCCTGGAATCCAGTGTATGCCGGTGTGATATTATCAGATGCACCCTCGATTGAGTGCCCGGTGGGGCATCCTATAACAGAAAAATCGGTTATAGGATGTCCCGGGGGCATTTAATTTTACTAAGACATGATTTTAAATGCACCCCCGGTCACTCGAATACAGCCTTGATTTGTGAACACTGTTATAGAATGCCCCCTCCGCCACCACTATATGACTGTTGGTACGAGATTTAATAATCTTGGAAATACTAGTCTCGCGCAGCCAGCCGTTTCCTTCCGCAGTACTGCTACACAAACGTCTAGCACAGAACGCCGTTATTTCTGTGATACAGTGCATTGTGAGTAATGCTGTACCGGGTCACGTGACATAAGATGGATGCTTCCATAAACGGATTATATTCCACTTCACAGTCTTCCAAAATATCTGAATCTGGCAATGAATTGATTGTTGAAGTGATCTGAGATAGCGTACTGGACAGCATCAACTTTTATGGAGTTGTATTTCTGGCTGAAAACTGAGCAGGAATTGAGTATC